>CAJVPJ010001164.1:0-11799 GCA_910592205.1 Paraglomus occultum | reverse complement strand
TTATTATATCTCCCGCTAAGCCGAAGTCATCATACTTGGTATTATAAGCTTCGGTTTACACAGATACCCCGCTAATCTGAAGACCCCGCTAATCTGAAGAAAAAGGGCAGAACGGACGCCTTCGGTTTAACGGGGTTGACTGTGTATTCACAAACATAACTGCTGTGTAATATTAATGACAAATCGTTTGATGACCGTTTTTGTGTACTACTACTGAATGTAACACGGTTATAGATGTGTTCAAGCGTTCGGTAATAGTATCAACAACCATGACATCAGCCGCCTCTGAGAAGGAATGGTTAGAAAAGAGTATTGAAAGTGAATACATACGGTTCTATTCTTATGATAGTTTAATCGACAAAGACTGTATAGGCCATGGTGCATTCGGGGTAGTTTTCAAAGCAACAGTAAAAACATCGGGCATCTCTGTGGCTTACAAAATGATCAAATATTGGAACGAAGACGAGGACTTTGTAAAAGAGGTTTGTAATCGTACAGTATATTGTGAAATTGCACTAAGGTCGATGAAGCTGTGGCCCTTATTTAGTATATGTCATAATGCATATTCTAGCTCAAGCTCCATCGCACAGTAGACGACCATCCAAACATAGTTCGATTTCTTGGTGTACGATGAAAACGTTTTGTATTAGAAAATAGACTTGAATATAATACTTTTCGGTTTCTAATAGATATCAAGGGAAGATACTTGATGGTTTTTGATTATGCCGACAATGGTTCATTACGAGAATACTTGTCGTCAGCTATCAAACTAGACTGGCTTTCCAACTGTCAGATATCATAAACGGTCTGAGACATATTCATAGAATCGGAATTTTACATAAAGATCTGGTAAGTGTATTATTCATTAATACGATTTATCAGCGTAAATCTATATGTTGATCGATTTCTCTCTTTGTTTGACAGTCTTCGAACAATGTATTGATTTACGAGAAGACGGCAAAAATCGCGGACTTTAGAGTATCTGAAAAAATATTGCAACAAAAGACTCACTCAGAGCATCGAGGAACTCATGCATATCTTGACCCTAAATGCTTTAGTGATGATAGTAAACGAGATCAAAAGTCTGACATTTTTAGCTTTGGAATTATTCTATTACTATGGGAAATATCCAGCAGAGAATATCCATGCAGTGAATTTAAAAGCAATTTAGACATCCAGGTCTACAGGCTGAACGGTGGTCGTCATAATGTAGTTCTAGGAACACCAGAGGAGTATAAAAATTGTATACAGAATGCTGGAGCAACAATTCAGAGGAACGACCAGACAGTGAAAACTGTTATCATAAGTTAAAAAATGTAATGAAAAGGCTATACCAGCAACCAAGATGTGATGATACTAACCACACCATAGCTAACCAACATCAAGAAAAGGCCACAGATCATTCCCTTTCCAATGAGTTATCAGTATTATGCAATAAGCTACAACTTAATGGGAAATCTACAAAACAGACAGCTGATTTTATCAAAACTTGGCTCGTGCTAAATAATGACAAGTACAAGCAGGAAAGTTCAGTAATTACATTAAAGACTCATAATAATTGTGGACAGTGCTTCTGGTTAATTGGATTTTTTCATGCACATTGGAATAGAGACAAAAAAGGATCCTGAACAGGCTGTTCAATGGTATCAAAAAGCAGCAAAGATAGGCAATGCTACAGCACAATATTATCTTGGTATTTGCTATTATAATGGGACAGGAATTGAAAAGAACATCCAAAAAGCAGTTGAATTGTACCAGGAAGCAGCTGAAAAAGGTACTACTCTGGCACAAAACAATCTTGGTGTTTGTTATCAATATAGGACAGGGATTGAAAAGAACATTCAAAAAGCAGTTAAATTGTACCAGGAAGCAGCTGAAAATGGTAATACTCTGGCACAAAACAATCTTGGTGTTTGTTATAAATATAGGACAGGGATTGAAAAGAACATTCAAAAAGCAGTTAAATTGTACCGGGAAGCAGCTGATCAAGAATATGCTGGAGCACAGAATAACCTTGGTATTTGTTATCATAATGGTATAGGAGTAGAAATGAACATTCAAAAAGCAGTTGAGTTGTATCAGAAGGCAGCTGAACAAGGGGATACTCTGGCACAAACTAGTCTTGGTTGGTGTTATGAGAGTGGGACAGGAGTAGAAAAGAATGTTCAAAAGGCTGTTGAGTTGTATCAGAAAGCAGCTGAACAAGGTGATGATATGGCACAAACTAATCTTGGTGTTTGTTATGAAAATGGGACAGGAGTAGAAAGGAACATTCAAAAAGCAATTGAGTTGTATCAGAAAGCAGCTGACCAAGGTTATGCCAGAACACAAACTAATCTTGGTGTTTGCTATGAAAATGGGGCAGGAGTGGAAAAGAATATTCAAAAAGCAATTGAGCTGTATCAGAAAGCAGCTGAGCAGGGGAATACTACAGCACAAACAAATCTTGGCTTTTGTTATGAGAATGGGACAGGAGTGGAAAAGAGCATTCAACAAGCAATTGAGTTGTATCAAAAAGCAGCTGAACAAGGATATGCCAGAGCACAAACAAATCTTGGTGTTTGTTATCAAAATGGGACAGGAGTAGAAAGAAACATTCAGACAGAAAGCAATTAAGTTGTATCAGAAGGCAACTGAACAAGGATATGCCAGGGCACAAACCAATCTTGGTGTTTGCTATCAAAATGGGGCAGGAGTACAGAGGAACATTCAGAAAGCAATTGAGCTGTATCAGAAGGCAGCTGAACAAGGAGATACTATGGCACAAACTAACCTTGGTGTTTGCTATAATAAGGGAATAGGTGTGGAGAAGAACATCCAAAAAGCAGTTGAGCTGTATGAGAAAGCAGCTGAACAAGGGGATATTCAGGCGCAAACTAATCTTGATCTTTGTTATGGGAATGTAAATGGGATAGAAGTGGAAAAGAATGTTAAAGAGGCAGATGAGTTGTATCAACAAGTACCTGAACAAACAGCACAAACTAATCTTGATTTTGTCTATCAGAATGAAAAAAGAGTAAATAAGATTCAAAAGTTTTTTAAGGCTATTAAACTTCATTCTAACTCTAATTAGTAAGAGTAATAGTAGACAGGAAACATCATTTTTGTAATATGGTGTAGAAATGAGATAGTTTTTATTAATTTAAAATGTGACAAGTTTTTTGTTGTTAAAATAAGGCATGCTAGCATTAAATGTTTATATTTAAGACCATGACTAGAAGGTCAAGTCATAACAAATTTATTACCTGGAAAAATTATAGTTGATTTTCAATAATATAGGTCAAATGGATTAGAGTCAGAACAAATGTTGGGGGAAACAAATGAGGTTAGATAACTGGAATTGAGATTGTAATTGTAAAAGTTGGAGATAAGAATATATTGAGTGAATAAATTTGAGGTATATTTATATGAAATTAGAATGTATATGGTCGAATAAAAAAAATAAGTGTTATACATGCGCATGCTATTAATCAGCATCATCAAATTATTTGCATCTGTAGACGTGAGTTACATAAGAATAATTCAAAATTCTATAATAATAAACTAACTTTACAGAATTTGGACTGAAATATGAAAGGCGTTGAGATATGATTTTGGAACTTTATGATCGAAATTGCAATATAGTAAAAGTAAGATATTTTAATGTTATTTGAATGTTTAAAATCTTGCTAAAGAATCTGATCGAATAAAACTTGTGCCTTATAAACAGAGAAGTATGAGAACACTGTATACCGGTGCTAATTTTTATCTGTCGAGTAAATTAAAGACAGATAAAAATTATAATCACCGCTCTATTTATAATACAGTGTAATTACTTATAAAAACCATTTAAAAAGCATTTGAGTAGGTTTAGTAAAATTACGAAACAATTAAAAGTTTTGTTTAATAATGCATGTCTCATTATGTGCACTGTAACTTTAATTGTATTAACTTAACACCAGACAGAAAATTTTATATTAATAAATCAAATGAAAATACAATAGGGCATAGCTAAAAATGATGTCAAAATTTGCAAGCAAATTTTTGCCTGCAATGGCCACCAGTTAAGAAGATGATTTTTCTTGTGTATTCTTTTTTAGATAGTAAACGTGATACTACTAGGAACGGAACTGTTGTGAGTTCGGAGCGAAAATTTACATAATTTACAAGTAATCAATCAGGCTAATTTTATATTTTACATTATTAGTATGTAACGTGATTATCATCATTATCAATCTCGATTATCAATCACAATTATTGGTCGAGATTATGTGCCAGGACAGAAATTTATGTAACCGAAATTTTTTCATAGCGCGTAGAAAGTAATAGTCCTTCGCTTTGCTCCGGACAATAAGTTATATTAATGTAAAATTAACTGACAGTTTGTTTTGTGAAGAGAATTTAATAAACCTCGAGATTAATAATGCTACATTTCGCTTATTCGAACTTAAACTTGTTGTACCTCAGTTGGGAACCTGTCTCAGTTCTGGACTGAGACAACTGAATTCTGGACTGCGTGTCTGGGTTCTGAACTGAGACAACTGAGTTCTGGACTGAGTGACTGGGTTCTGAACTGAGACAGGTCCTGAACTCAGACACAACAAACTCATATCTCTACATGTTTTTAATCGATTTTCAATCCTTTTTTTCTTTGCTTATCCAAGCTATCTCTACATTGTTTTTGGAACATCTAGTCGAATTATGAAACTATTGTTACTATAAAAGGAAACAACTGCGCATTATAACTCTTAGAGTCGTCATGTTGCACGCTTATTTGCATTTCGTAGTAGCGATTACGCTATAATTTGCCCATATATCATAAACATATTACGGCTGGTTCAAAGAATAAAAGAGAGAGAAAAAAGAACACAAAATTTTGTTTAGAAAAGTGTCGAGATATGAATTTGAAGTTTTATGGTTGACATCGCATAGTATAGTCCGATACAAAATGTTCGATGTTTGGGAAATTTGTTGGAGAATCCGCTCGAGCTGAAATTTTATGTGTAATTAGGCAGTGTCGTAAACCTTTGCGCTTGGAAATTTTAAGAAGTTTAGGTAATACAACCGTTCGGATACTTATGATCGCTACTATACGTCTGTTATTTTAGAACATGAGAAAAAATACAACGCAACTAGCAAGAATAGCAAAGATTTTTATCAAAAATTCCGCTATTTATTTATATGGTTGAATTAACTATGCGTTAATGCTGAACCATCATCGTTTTGCATAAGTTAGATATACTGTAATTAGCAAACACTTCCAACAGCTCGCTTAGTATTTTAAATATTGTTAGACGTGTACGCTTTTGTTTATAAAAACTCAGTATACCCGTTAATAATAGCTAAATAATTAAATGTATGTATACATGTTGGTGTCTGAGTTCAGTTGTCTCAGTCCAGAACTGAGACAGGTTCCGAACTGAGGTACAACATAAAGACGTGCTTATCATTTTTCCAAAGTCAACCCTTTTAACTAGAACGCGCGTATTTGTGTTTCTCAGTAAATATTTTCTCATGCTGAATGCGTACTGTAAATTGTCGTTGGCATTTATTGAATAATACGTATTTAGGCTTACAAAGTAAATGTAGTTATATGCGTTCTGTAAACGAAACCACTTAGCCTAGATACCATGCTGATGTAATATAAACAGTAACGACAAACATCAAATGTTTCAAGCTGTGCATCAGTTTGGAATAGTTTCAGTTCTGGACCAAGACGACTATGTTTTAGGCTGAGTTACTGAATTCTGAACTGAAATCTTAATTAAACTAAAGTACACAGGCGTTTTTACTGGTTAATTTACTATCATTCTATACCTGTTTTGATTCTTTCTCGGTCCTTTTGAACTTATAGTAAACCTATTTGGTGATAGCGATTGCCCTCTCTCTATGCCAAACGGAGGTATTGGGAGTAGAAAAATTATTGGTGACTTTCTGAAACTACGTCGAAAGAAAATCTGGAATATCCGGGTTGTTTTGCAGATAGTTAATCCATTCCGTAGCTTGTTATTAAACCTGTCGTATGTTTGCCTTACAACGAATTTAGTATTAGCCCCTCGGGCTGTAACATTTTATACCCAAAATGTAGTTCAATGGGAATGGTATTGTTTGCGAAAATGACAAAAGTAAGATGATACAAATCATTCCGTCTTTATTATCCGACATCCGTCCGCGAACAATCTATGCAAAATAGAATAATTGTACAACGTTTGCCTGTTGCAATTAAACAATACTTATATGATTCTGTATCTATGGCATAAGTAGTACAGTAAATGAATACAAGTTATATCCCACTTTTTTCCAGATTTAGCTAATATCTCTTCCATGTGACGAGCGGAATGCTTTCAACTTTAAATTTAAATAGCAAATCTCACTTGCTTTATGTTCTATTGTGGAGAATTAATCTATTTTATTTATTTTTAATTTGCTATATGTCTTAGACGTAAATACATTTAATTATATTACATTTATCTCAAGTGCAAATTATTTTCAACACTAATGCCATTTTAACAGCTTCGCTTGCTCGTTCTTCTTTCGTAATTTTGTTGTACAAATAGTAAGCTCAGACATAGTAATATGGCAATGCTGTGTGAACAGTAAAGTTACAAAATTAGTATATATCTGCAAGCGGGGCAACCGAGAACATTTTCCCGTGCGTTATCAAGCTTCAAACAACCCCTACCTGCCTCAACTGTGGTAAATGATAAATAAATGCAAATACATTATTTCACATCACGACAGGTATTCGGATAAAAACCAGAAAAAGTAGAAATTTGTTAGTAAATATAAATGCTTCTGTAAAACTTTACTATTACCGACACCGAATTTATGGATGTTTATTATATAGATAATTTAGGTAATTGGTATCACACGACAATTGAAATTCTATGAATCTATAGATAGACTAGCCTGTATGACTCGGGTAGTTCATAAGATAGAAGAGATAAGATAGAGGTAGATATTCGTAGACTTTCCCGTATTCTAAGCTATTGTTATACGTATAATCTTGCTGTCAATATTAGTGTGAGGAATGTGCTACGTTGAATATTGTGGTTCTCTTCTGCATTGCATTTATATTATTAGAAAATTATATATCTTGCGCTGTTAGCATGGAAAAAATACGTGGGTTAGGGAGAGAATTAGAAGATTGGAAGCGAGATAGAACGGGCCATGCATGCAATTCACGGGTTTGCACCTGCATTACCCAGGGTTGTACTAATACTAACATTAGGTTGAAAGTATGCAGCAAAGTTTGTATTTAGTCACACATGCAGAAAAAAAAATTGCTTAGCACACATTTATAAACGCTATGCCATACAGCATACAATAATGTTTTTGTAAACCTATTTCTAAATAAATAAACATAATAGCTTGTGGCGCAATACTTCGCGTCACAAACGTTGCTCAACAGTACTTTTCTGTCGTATTGTTTACGGTGGATGGAATTTTTCCCTCACACACAATCACAACTCTTGCTGTCAATGCGGCAGAATTTATTATACTTGCTGTGCGTAATTTAATACTGTTGACATTACAAGACAGTATAAAACGTAATATAATACTAAATGAACCATTGCACTGATTTTTGGGAAACTTACCCCCCAAAATTCTCTTGTTTCATATTCTGTGAGACGTAAACGAACAATTAACTAAGTGTTATCGAAGCATATTATTCGCCCACCGTGTTATCGTAGTAACTAATCCCTCGAATTTATTGCGATTGTGCTTACCAAATACCCCGAGTCTGGTTTCGCAACGTTTGCGTAATTATAATTGTCAAGCAATGCTGACCAATGAATCAATTCCTGGATAACTGCAATAGGTAATACTCTACGCACATGGTTGCCTAGTTTGTATCGACATATTTTATACAGTCTATTCTCATTACAGCATAATTAGCAAACCCATCCCAATCTACGCAATGCACAAACCGTAGTTTTTGCGAAAATGCCGCTAGAGCAGCGCAAAGCAAGCCAAAAGGGTAAATGGAAATCGAGTTTCCCATCTATCAGTTGTGGCGTAAATTCTTTGTTTCTGTAAACTGATACAGAGAAATAGTACATTAAATCGATGCTGTGTCCATGATATGTCTAGATGCACTTTACGTCTATTGCATAGTCGCTATTATTTATCAGCTAAATAGTTATACAATTATTTTATCATCTGATTTCTATTGATTTCGTGATACCTAACTAGGTAACTAATTATATACAATTGGATTTCCATATATGTGCTTGAGTGTCCATATATTTAGTCAAATACACGTAACGAACAATCAAGCGAAAACCAAACTGGTAACAATATTTCGGCTCCCCAAACCTTAAGTCGCCTCTCCTTTGATAACACTCATATACAGAACTCCAAAAACGACTACTTCACGCAGATCGCAACCGGACTGTATATAAATGACTATTTCAGCACCAACGATGCAAGCAATACGAAACCTTGGTAGAGGAAAAGCCTTCTTAGCCACGGCTGCCCTACACTTTAACCATTCCTTTTGTAAAACAATAACTACTTCAACGCTCATTTCCTCCCACCTTATTACCGAAATCCAACATGGCGGCTCTCTCCAGAAAATGCTGCAACGTACGTAAGAACGTCGATCTAGCTTGTTTAGATTGCAGGAGCCGAAAAAGAAAATGTACAGGGCGCCCCGTGTGTACTGCATGCCAGAACAACAACAAGCTTCTATGCACATTCAGTCCTCGACTGAATCGTCTCAGGTCTCAACCTCGTAGAGAAATTATTCAGTCGAGACAACAGAGAATTACAAAAATCGTGGAAAATCTCAACAAAACTACTCTACCAGAGGAAATGAAGGCTAGATATAGGGCCATGATACTTAATGGCGAACTTCTTCCGGAAAACATAAACAAATTGTTAACGGACAGCTATAACAGTAATAATCTTAACAGCATTCAAGGTATGTAATATATATATATATATATATAATTTATTGTTGCTATTGTTGAAAAGGCTACAACATCGTAGTTTATTATGGTAGAATACTTTGCTTGTAGTGTCTGAGTTCGGAACGTGCGTCGGTTCAGAACTCAATCGCTCAGCCCGAGAACTCAACTGTATCTACGCGAGGAACTTTTATTCACGACGAGGCGCTCGCTAGAGAACTCAACTGTATCAGCTCCGAATCCAGACACTCGATCTAGGACTCAATTGTCTCAGTCCAGAACGGAGACATAATCTCCTCAACTAAGAGACAGCTGTGTTTTCGTAAATAACTAGGCCTATATCGAATATCTGACACGCTTATTGTTAGTAAAACATATATATTCACATTATCTCCCCCTTTCACTTATCCATAATTAGCAAGCAGTGATTTCGGCTCTTCTAATGACAACACCAACACAAATCACACAGACTCGCTACGGCCGCCAAGCGAGTATATAAACCACTACTTTATGGCGAGCGACTATTCGTCTATGACTGCTCGGAATTTGTGTGTTCAAATACAGTTCAGATATTAATTGAAGATGTCACTCTCTGGCTTTGGAAGTCAAAAATCTCATTAAGATGTTCTTCGATTTGTCAAATTACGTTATTTCAAATACCATCATTTACAATATATGTAACAAAATAAGATATATGATATGACGATTCAACTATGATTATATGTTATATTGGTTTCCAATAAACTATGCATATACAAATCACTGTATATGCTGTGCGACACATTCCTGTAAATATCGTGGTGTCATAAACAAAATTGGAAATAGCAATAAGAAATTGATTATCGGATCTGCTCGAAAACCCCAAACTCAAATAGCTGAAAGACATTATTAATTATTTCCCATCAACCAAAAGACGTATTAATACTCAAAAGCGTATTATAGCATGTTTATCCTTATAATGCTTTTACTATATATATTTTTAAGGCATAATTGTTAAAAGCTATGTTGACTCGATAGAAAAAGTCTGAAGTGAATGCGGTTAGACTAACAGCGTTTCATGAGCTGTGGGAATTTTTGTGAAATCCCATGTGAATTTGAACTACAACTTGGATATCCCCCCAATTTGATTATCCACATATGTGAATATCTGAGATGTGTCAATGAGAATCCGTTTCTTACACTAGGACAATCGGGAATATGAAGGGGAATGGCCATTTGTCTTTGGGTTAGTCGTCTTTGATTGAATCACAATTCTCAAAGTCACTCTGTGTATCTCGTTTCTTCCCAGCTTCCAGGTTCATGGAACGTTGAACGCCACACACGCACATCTCCTCACCACTGTTCGCAAAGAATGCAAGTAAATCGTCATCTCCATAATAATAAATCAAATAGTCAAACACATCGATTCGAAAGTGGCTTTTTTTTTTCAATGTTTCATTGATTATTTATTGATATATGAAGAGTATCTACAATGATTCATTCTAATGATAAATAAAAAGGAAAAAGAAAATACAATCATAACTATATTTACAAAATGATCGTTGATACCCATCTGATATACTACTCATATATTCTTGTATAATCGATCAATACAAATACCCACAATACACTATTTTACATCTGTAATTTTGTTGTAAGGCAGGAGTAAGGGACTGGGAGAGGGAAAGACTCTGTTAATTGACCAAAAATCCCCCTCGCGCAAAATTACAGTTAAGCAATGAACAAACATAAAATTACAAAAAATTTCCACTGCCCCCGAGATATGCCTTCTAAAGAAAGAAAAACCCTCATTCCTTTTCTTCCTCACAACTCTCATTGTTTCAATACCTCTTCAAAGCCTTGGGAAGTCTAACCATGGCCAGACTGAAAACATACCAGATTCCATAACTCATAAGCACGATGATCAAAAGTCTCAACAATCCGACCATGATCCCATCGGCTCTGTTTCGCTCTTCCATCAGAGATTCTATTAGTTTTTTCTCTCTTGCTCTACAGATATCCAGCTCTTGTTTCATATCTTGAATACATCTCACAGCCTCTTCACGCCACTTGATTTCTTTTTGATAACGTGCTGATGATGACGATGACGATGACGAATCTTGTCGGTGAGTTTTGGATTGGGACTTCTGCTCGCTTTGGGCTTGTTGTGCTAGGGCGTCTGAGAGAACGAGAGACATTGCGTCTAGAAGGATATGATGTGGGATGAAGGCCGATTGTTTCATCTACGTATTAGGAAACAGATAACGAATAAGTGTCAATTAATGTACAAAACATCGTAAACCATTAATTTCAAACCACTTACTTGAATCAGTATTGTAGGACCGAGGTAAGAGAAATCAATATATTTCAAAAGTTCTTCTATATTAACTTCTTCTTGCTCTTCTTGTTCTTCTCGTTCATCCTCGATAATTTGTTCCTCATTCTTCTTTTCAAAGGTTGATTCCCGTGGAGAACCAACCGCTTGTTCGTTGGCAACAGTTGATCCCTTTTCAATAACCTCGACGTTATCTTGACTTAATGCATCGTGCTTGGCAACGTCACTCTCTTTCTGTGTTTCGGTTCCTAGTCGAGATTGCTCCGTTTGAGCAACTGAGGCGTTTTCTGTTATCGACATAGCATTTCCTCCGTCGACTATAGCTTCGAGATGCAGTTTGCTATCATTGCCAGATACCATGTTTCCGTTTTCTGCAATTTCCTTTTCCATGGGGAAATCATTTTTGTTATCTGCTTTCATACCGACTTCTAAAATCGCATCTATTGTCGGCCGGTCGGTTTGTTCGGTCTCCAACGTACATACGTCTGCCTTCTCAATAACCGTTTCGTTTCCTTCTGCCTTGTGTGCCTTTATATCGCCCGTGATTTTATCTTGTTCGATAGCGATCTCGGTTTTCTCTCTCCCGCTAACACT
>CAJVPJ010001163.1:0-11801 GCA_910592205.1 Paraglomus occultum | reverse complement strand
TCATAATCAGCCACTCATTTATGTCACATAATCAAATGTTCACTTTGTCTGGTTTTGTTGCAGCATGCCCCATATATCAAGAGTGGCAGATTAAATAGAAGTTTTTCGTTCATTTTTAAATAGTTTGGTATAGCGCAAAAAAGATTTTTAATTGTTCTTGCGTACCTTTTATTTCAACATTTCACATTGAAACAAGTTATTTTTGCACTGTCTTCCTGGTCAACGCAAATATGGCAAGATAACCTAATTTTGTTTATTTTGTCAATTTATTAATATCAGCAATAAGAGCATTTAAGAAAACATTAACAGTGAATCAAAAATTGGCTGTTCTGCCCATGGTTTGTAAGGTACAATCTATTCATAGCATATCTTCACGATCTGGATATTTACTATCTACAGGACGGAATTACTTCAATTTTGGTTAAACAGTATGCATTTAATTCTAGGTATAAAATTTATTCACTTTTTTTTGTGACCCATTCTATATACAGCATATAATGTGTCACCAAATTTTGTAAACTTTATCTTATGGAAAAGCCCAAGGAAAATAACCCAAAAATTGATTTACTCACGAGTGTCAAACGTAAAGTCTGCTAAGCGAAAAAAAAAAAAAAAAAGTTTATTTTACAAAATAACTAAATCGCTAATGGTTTGCAGCAATTTGTATGTAGCCCCGTTGGTTGTTATTGGCATAGAATTGCCTTTGTTCACTAAAAACGGCATTGAAGTTGTACAGACCGCAAAACAAAGCGCGAAAATGTAAAGTCAGGATAAGCTAGAATTGTCATTATCCTGACAAAACGTTTTACATCTCGAATTGGTTCATTTTATCGAGTCTAGAAAATGCCTTGATCTAATGGTACGTTCTTTTATTGTCACTATTATGCTACACGACGTTGGATCAATAATCACACACCTTTTTGGGGATTATAGAAAATAACAATCTACTTAACCATGTGATTTATAACGAAATTTATGCAATAATTAATATAAAAATGGAATCCCCAAAATTTTTTGTTATAAATTATTGGTACGGAAATATTAATATTATGACCCCTTGATACTTGTATCCCCCGAATATGAAGTGGTCATAATGTACGCGGATGGATCAAAGAGGTAATGATGACACTAATGAAAAACCAGAAAGGTGACCTCTGTCGCCTATTGGAAATGTGAACGAGTGGGAGAAAGCAATAATGGAAATGAAAGCAACTACTGTTTCGATCACGTGGATCACCTGCAATTAAAATTATTGATACTACAATTAATAGCCTCCAGGAATTATCGCCCATATAATCAAATGGTATTTTATTGAGCGTATATAATTGGGCGGCATCATTCTACAGTATTAATGGTTTTATAGAACTTTTTTTTGTGTTTGCAGCTCATATTAATTACTTCACATTTCATTGGCTGTTCATATTGAACGTATTGCACAACGTCTCCAATTGGTGCAAACGCCATACGACAACGTTCTGAGCTCTCGTTCGTTCGGCTCGAATTATAACATTAATTTGGGTTACATTTATATCTAGTATTCGTGTAGCCCATTCTAAAAATTTCCAACAAGGAAAGCTCGGTGTAATTTAACTATTTTCATTTAATCGATTATAGTGTACATCATATCAAATCAACTTCAGAAAATGGAAAATCAGAACAGTTAAAGTTAACCTGAATAATAGATAAGCTATGACAAAATTCAATAGAAATAATCTAAAACATATATAGACGATATCAATAGACGTATTTTGAGTCTGTCGTATTGATTATTATTTTCCATCCACGATAAACCAATAAAGAATACAGTTGAAAAGCGTGTAATGGACTTGTATATATATACACATGACACAAAAAAAAAGAAAAGAAAGAAGAGAAAACAAAACTACGGAAGACAACTTCCATTGAGAAGAGTAACCTAATGTTAAGACGACGCAATATCTCGTTGACTAAGATGATGATGGTGATGATGGTGATGACCCTTTTTCTTGATCGGTTTAAGAGTTCCAACATCGTGACGTCCTCCGCAGCATTCTCTCACGTTCTCTATCTCAAAATCATCTTCATCGTCATCATCAAGTACTGGAACGTCTCTGCTTGTTGCTCCCATAGGTGGCTGTTTATTAAGATCTGCTTCATGTGATAGGTGGTGAGGAGACTGTGTGCCAGATTGTCTGTCGCGACGCAAGAAATCTTTAATCTGACTAAAGCTAGACTTCTTTTTTATCTCTCTTTGTAAATTATTTGATCGCAACGTGCCATTGGGTGAAGTAGTCTCGTTGTCTAAATGCAATTCATCCGATCCTGCTCGAGATCTCATGCCTGTGTCTGCTGCATCATTGACGAGATGATGAAGAGCCTAAAAAATCAAAGCGACTGTTAGCTGGATACATTCAGATGGCCTCAACAGCATGCCAATACACAAATTTATCAAATAAACAAACCTGGTACCAAAGATCATGACGTTCTTTGTCTTTTGCAGTGAACTTGACCTCTCGTCCACCGCGAGTCATTACGACTATACTTTTACCGTAAAGATCGCGTGGGAATGGATTAGAATCATTCTCTTGTCTTACTCCGGCGATATAGGCAGCTTGAACTTGTACTAATGATCGAGAAAATATGACATCAATGAGCGTGGTCAGATATTAGAATTGTCAACAATCCGTAAATATCATAACTATTATTTACCTTTAGAATCACCATCGCGGCCGCCTGGATCTTTGTCACTCCAATACAATATCTTTGTGAATGGATGTACCCAGAAGAACCGTCGATTTCTTTTCGCCGGAGTTCCAAACTTACGACGAGTATATTTGTGCATAAATTCTCCAATCATCGTCTGTGTTATGAATTGAATGACGGTCGGATCTGTGCCAGAACGGAACATATTTTCCGTGCCCGTTGTCAAATCAGCTACCGATGACCCAGAGAGTGGCCGAGATTTTTCAGTGGCTGTAGAGTCAGTGCTACTAGTGGACACTGAACTAGGAGAATGTTTATGATCCGGAGACATGGGTCGGCCGTCGACTTTCGGAGTGATCTCTTCGGCACCAGGAACAGATCGTGATCCCTGTGCAGCAAGGCTCTGTATTGGTGGTACCGATTTATATTGTGGTACACCATCAGATGTCATTCCATTAGAAATAATTAGATTGCCATCTTTATCCATACTCACCGTACTGTTACGTGAGAGTGGAGAAGTAGGTCTACTAAGAAACACGGAATTAGCACGTCTTAACGTCTCTTCGGGTGGACCGAACGGCGGGCGAGGTGGAACATCAGTTGAATTAATGGAACCCTTTCCTCGAGCATTAGCTTTCGAACTAAGATCCAGTGTAAATCTGGTCTCATCGTACATCGGATAATCAAGAGAATCAATAGTCTGAGTGCCAATCTCCAATTTCGCCAGATCGGTCTGCGTCTCGGCGTCAGCAAACGTCTTGACTTCATCAGCACCTCTCTTTGAACCTCCAACTGCTGATACAGCCTTAGAACCACGTGATGGAATAAATGCGGATTCTCTTCGAAGAGACATGGCCGACCCTCGTCGAGATACCGACGCTGCGTTCGATTCCTTGGCAGATGCAAACGATTCAGCAGTTGAGTCAAAACTACCAACAGACGATTGGCGGTCGTGTCTCGCCTCGGAATTGGCAAGTTGTTCGGTTGGCGACTTGCCCTTGGTCAAAAGCGATAGTGCAGCAGCTCTTTCGGCTTGTACTTCGTTAGGGTCCAATCCTTCGTACGATTCGGTAGATTGAGGTATTACATTTCCGTCAGCATCACGCTTGATTACTTCGCCGGTGATCAACTCATCACGTTCCATAGCGAGCATATCTTCTTCGTCTTGCTCCTCCACTTGCCCGTCGAGCAATAGCTTGGTCCTCCGGAATGAGCGATTACTTCCATTTCTTGTTATGGGCGGACCGCGTCTGAACATATCAGACGAAGGTCTATTATTCTTATTAATATTTTCATCGTCATAACCATCGTGAGACATTACATCATCACTAAGCACATCGTCCTCTTCAGCAGCTTTATCCCGTCGTCGGTTTCGGCTTGCTGGATCGTGGCCAAAGTCGAGATTATTGCGTAACGACTCGATTTCCTCCTCCCTGGCTTGGAGAAGTTCCTTAATCTCAAGTTTCTCGTTCTTTTCCTTTTGGAGAGTTATCTTCATCTGTGCTATCATCTTCTGAGCATTCTGAAGAGCTTCCATTGTCGTGTCTCTTATCTCTACGGTCTCTTTTACGAATTCTACGGTATGCCCGGGAGACTGGGCATCGGTTGCTTCAGTTCCAGAAGCAGCAGATGCTGACGGTTTTTTGGGTACTTTATACTTGTCTAGTTCCTTTCTCAGTTCCTCGTTTACTCTCTCGAGACTCTCAATTTCTCGCTTCATGGCAGCTCTAAGTTTACGGTTATTACTCATAGCTTCATCGTGGCGTTTCTTATAATCGTCTAATTGATTAGTAAGTTTAGCCTCTTTGGCTTTTAATTGCTCTATTAAGTCAGTAGCGCTTGCAAGGGCCTTCTCTCCCTTTTTGAGATCTTTTTGCAACTTGTCGATGTTATCATTCAATTCTTTGATTTGACCTTCTAAGGACTGTATTTCTCCATACAATGAATAGTTTTCGCTCTTAAGCGCCTCTACAAAAATTGAAAAAAGTCCGTTCTTGTTAACATAATCGACATACTCGAGTTCGGGTTAGAGTTATGTAAGCACAAAGTTTTAAAGCGACATATCAGTCATGATATCACATTTACCTTCTGACTCTTCTTTAGCTCTGAGGTGTCTATTTATTGCTTCAATACTTCGTTCTAAATCTCCTTTTTCGTTTTCTAATTCCTTAATTCGTTCTTCTTTCTCCTGAAGGAGAGCTTGTAATTTTTTGACTTCGCCTAACAAACTTTGTCCTATCGAGGTAGCGAATTCCATATCATGATTTCGGTTCGCATTCCTCTGTCTCCTATTTCTCGATGGGTTTGCCGCTTGCTGGGATAAAGCAGAAGCTTCTGAGGCTGGTGGTGTGGACGTTAAGGGAGCGTGACCAACGTTTGTTGCGCTCTAGTAGAATAATGGTTATAAAATCAGCATATTTGATGACAAAATGATGGGGGTTTGGTTTGAGAATCGAGAATAATCTATTCCGTAATTGCAAAAAACGGAGCATTACTAGTGCGCATATTAGTATCTTTTCCAAAGAAAGTCTATTGCGTCAGATCATTGCGTCATCTACACGATTATTTTTACGGCTAGATAATGTCCTCCCAGTTGAACTAGTGGGTAAAATTTTGCCGTTCGTTTGATAGTGAAGGTGGGGGTTGCTTACCGTGGAAGCGCCTTCCAAATTTTGGGTTCTAGCGTCCAAAGCCTTTGCAGCTTCTTCTAGCTCGTTTAATTTGCTTTTTAATTCGGGCGGCACATCTCCTTCGATTTGCTCGAGTTCTTCTATTCTTTTTCTGATTGCCTCCTGTTGCACTAGTAAGTCTTGACCTAACGCAGCGGTTAGTTGTGTTTGTTTTATCTTGTCCTTCAGCTGTTCCTGTAACTGTTGTATGTATTGAGCTGATGTTTGGGGGTTTCCCAAGTATGCAGATCGCCTCGAGGATGACGACGATACCACTATATCGGGAGTACTGTTGGAAACCATGCCATTTGTATCTCCACGATCTCCATTGTCTATATTCGCCATAGTCTATGATATACGTATGAGTATGTATATATTGTATATAAGTCTATCTATGCATAAAGGTATAAATTTTCAGATGAGTAAACGAGGGCGAGTAGACAACCTGGGAGTGATGGTATTAAATAATTAAAATAAGGAGGGGAAGGGGAGGGTTTAGTTAAATATATGTGAGTATTAGGAAGGGAATGTTGGGGCCAAGTCAATGGTAAGAGTGAGTGGGTTTGGTGACAAAAAATTCGTTTAGGCGAATTTAATGCAGGTGTGCTTATGGGTGTATTTATTGGTGATTGTTTGGCAATTGGGTGACAATTGGGTGACAATTGGGGATCATCCTTAGGGTATGGTTAATGGTTAATGGTTGATATAATGGTTAGCCTCTTTGTGATGCTTTTTATTGTGTATTCGAATTTAGTCGACATTGTCTGTGGTGGGGGAAGACGCTATGCAGTATTAACATGGTCTGATAACCACATATTTTTTCTAAACATAACGTACACAATCTTGATAGGAATTGAGTTTAATATTAATCTTGGTTATTTTGATTGCATTACATATTAAATCAGTCCATTCATTATCAGACAATGATTGAGTGAGGGGCTTATTTCTAATGTGTAAGAAGCTTTCCTTTCCCCCAACTATTATTATAAAACCTGTTGATACTCCGTTAAATGTGTCATTGTGCACAATCACGTGATAAACAACACTGATATGGTGAATAGACGCTATTTCCTTGCATTTCGTATCACACAAAGCACAAATAAGTCTTTGTCCACACAAGCGTTTATTGTTAACCGACAATGGCGTCGAGTGTATCAGAAAGCTTAACCGTTTTAAGACAACACGGGACGGACTTTTCTTTAACCGGTACCAAGTAGTTTTGTCTGGGACTACCCGGGGTTTGCGAATTTCTCATGGCTCGTGTGTGCGGTATGATCTTTCATTTTCCCTATTAGTAGTTTAAAAGGGTGACAAAACTAGAATAATGGGCCAAGATTATTCTTCAAAAAGATTATTTGTTTCGGTTATTATGATAGCGATAGCAATTTGCACGGAATGCATGGCTATAATGTACTGTACCTTATATAGTAGTATTCGAGTAGAATGTTTGCATCAACATTCTTGTGTCTGACAAATTTATTTTCATGTTACGTTGGTTAACCCAAAGACTTAGTATTGAGTATCAGTTAAGTTTCCCCATTGCTTGGTCTTATAATTGGGGAAAAGACCAGACAAAGTTAAAAGTGAAAAAGCAGCAAACATTTTATGTGTTACAAATCGCATTCTTTGTTCTTACACTCCATAACGTTTCTAATATTAGCAAGCACTTTCCATATTTAACTAAGTAAATAAGCAAACCCAATTTATGAATACTTTGTGCAAAGACCACCAACATTAGTTTTGGCATTGGGAAGATTGAAGCTTGGCTTGTAAATATTCTACAAATTAAAAAACTATAATAACAATATAAGAACGGTCGTTTGGCCTTCCCTGCCAATGGGATTTAATTATTTTAATATTAACTAATTACATTAATTCAACTCGCCGCATGACGTAATAATATTCGTATGCATGGAATATTCGCCAACCCTCCTTATAGTCACCACCCTCTTTATAAGCACATTTTAAGGACCAATGGCAATTGAACGCGTAGAAAACCCTCTATATAGTCACAACCAGTTGCATCGTTTCCGACAGCGTGATTGCATAGAAAAAACATCGCAACGATTACTGTTTCAGTGTCCCTTTTGCTTTTTTAGAAGAATAATGACATACAAGACTTGATGCTTCTTTTGTCAAGAACATCAAGAAGGGCAAGCAAAGTATTTATTATTATACTTGGATTAAAGACTTTGGTTCTGCTAGCTTAAAGTTCTTTTCGATATAAGGTTTAAACATTAAGCATGTTAGTTTTCAAAGCGTTATTGCTTGAATTTTTAGTTGGTTCGTAAACCCAGTACGCATCAAAAGTCTCGATCGTCTAATCCTCGATATTGGCTTTTCGTGAACACGTGTGGTTGATCACAATTCGTGCTTTTGCTACTCAACAGATTTCAATTCTCGATACTGGGCTTGCCCAGTATTCTACAAATCATAACTCATAATCGACACAAGCTAAACCGGTGGAAACAAAACTTTTGCTAACTCACCTCTGTGACAAACATTACTTGGAAGAAATGTGGTATGTTCTTCTGACATCTTGGAAAGTTAAAACAGTGTTGTGGATTGCAAATATCGACGATAAAAACTTTAATCGTGCGATCACCAACCCTACGTTCACGTGATAAATGTTCTTATCTTATTCGTGATTGGGGCCTAATCATATCTTTGTCCATGACAACCACGAATTGCATATATCATATATATGGCTGGAAGGGTCAGCCATTTCACAACATTAGAGGCACGATCGTCGTTTACGGTACAGTCATCAATAATAAAGGATAGACAACTTTACAGCTCCATTATAATTAGTACCGTACATGAGCTTTACAGCCAAATCTACAGCATAAACATTTAGCTATCAACCATTACACCAGCCTATTACATTTTGCGTCAATTGAGCCTTGACAAGCTTCCTAATTAAAATGATTATTGAAAAAGGCAGCTGTACAAACACACCGCAAAGATATATGCTTGTGCTGGCAGCTGCGAAATGGATTTTTCAGAAAATATTATTGTTATTCATAGAACGGAATATGGTTTTACTGGTTATCAAAAAATGTTGATGATAGAAAATGGCAAATAAGCTAGAGAACTGATTAAGTTGCAAAAGAATGAGTTTTCTGAAATCTTCCAAAATTAGAATGATGAAATTATATACTGTATACATAGGAATACTGTATATAAAAAATTCTAATTATGGCGGTTTCACCGAATATGAAAAGCAATACGTTTCCTGGAGACAGGTTGCAATTGTGGCTGTTCAACAATGCTCCCAAGAGAGGGATTTGCTGAATTATGTAAAGCTCTCTCTAGATCTGAACAAGATATATTTTTAATGGCCCAGTTGAAAGCGATTTAAAACGCGTACTAATAAGCGAACTGAAATCGGCATACGCTTCTCTGTAGAAAACTTATCTTAATAAGTTGGTCGCACGCACTTCGAAAATGTCAGAAATCATCTGGCAGCGAATGATATAATACCGCGCGTTTATGGTAACATAAAACGAGTGTCGCGATGAAAAACCAAAATAATCATTGATATAAACGTTGCTACTGCCGTGAAGAATTTTCTCGAAAACTATGCTGGAATTCATGGGTTGTCAAGTCCTGGTAGAAATGTTAATCGCATTACTCAATCGCTTACATTATTGCCAGCCGAAACGAGTTATATCGGTCTATCGCAATTTTATTGCCACATAGAAATTGTTAAAATATGATGCGTTTCGCAAGCTATGGCACTAATTAACGCCTTATATTCAAATTATGAGTCCAAGAACGGATTTATGTGACACGTGCCAGGAATGGTTTACAGTATAATGAACATTTAGTTAAAGCTAAATTAGAGAGAAATTATTACAACAAAATACGAAATTAGCAGAGCAACAAAGGAAATTAGTAGACGAGAATTATCTTGGTAAAGCTAATTATTATAGTATTGACGCGACTGCTCATTACAGTTACGATTGAGCGCAAACCGTTCACGTACCCCATTCCGACCAACAAGTAAAATTTATTATCTCGGTCCGCGTAAAGTGCATTTATTTGGTATTCAAGATGAAGCAGCACGCGAACAAATTAATTACGTTCTTGATGAAGACGAAATTATCGGCAAGGGTCCTAATGGTACGCTGAGCATGGTATTCGATGGGATTAAACGACTGAATAAAGGCGAAAAGCATTTGAAGGTTACTTGCGATAACACGGGTGGACAGAATAAAAACAATGCCACTATTTGATTTTATTTATATTTAGTACTTTGCGGATATTATGAAAGTATTGAATTAAATTCATGGTACCTGGATATACTAAATTGGGGCATGCTGCAACAAAACCAGACAAAGTGAACATTCTATAAATGAGGGACTGGTTGTGATGTGATGTAATACCATGTACTGTATTCATAAGTTATGGACTTGTTATTTTAATGTTCACTTTATCATACCAGAAGGTGATGAATATATATATAAACCATAACAGGATTAATATAGGATTATCTCTATATAAAAATATTAATATGAAACTAATTTACATTAGACCAACTATTACTATGGAACCCAAGAACTACAGTATCATTAGAAGTATTTTGAAGGGGAAAAAATGCCTGTTTTTAAAATCAATGACCCAAACTCTCTAGAAATATCTAAATCAAGAAAAATTTACTTATTATTATGAATTTATCAAGAAGAACGAAAAATAATAAACCATAAACGAACATTAATACCAACACAGAATAAACCAAGAAAGACTGGCAGAATAAACAATCATATCATTATTAATCATCATCCTCTTCATCATCCTCTTCTTCTAGTTCAGCAGGGGAGTTTCATCATTGAGCCAGGAGTTTTCTTTTCCAGATGGCTCAAACAATACTGCTGAGTAATAAAAGAATTCCTCCTCCAGCTCAAGCAAAAGGATTATTGATTCTTCAGAACACTTCTTGTGGTTCACTATCCTTAAATATAATATAAAGGGCTTGTCATACTTCTTGATTTGACCTCCTAACTTTTCACTATAGTATTTAATAATTCCCTCTTCAGTAAAGTTTTTCTCATCTCCATAAATGGTGCGGTCTAACAAGATTAGTTTATTTTTACTATTTTTATAATCTTTTATCTCTGCTAAGATGCCTTCTTTGAGTTTACTATCCGCTTTTAATTCTTGTAAAGAATCGTTCCCGCCACTACTTCCGGATCCCGAGTAAAGAATCAATCCAGTCAATCTCGATTGTTAGCATTGGTTCCCGGAAGATCATAAGTATTATCAGTTATTTCGGGTTTTTTAGCTAGCGTGTCTTTACAGTATTTAATTATCAGAGCTTCGATTTAGATTAACTTTATCAGCCAGTTTTTTAATTTTATCGGCCTTAATTTTAAAATCAATATTTTGCGAATAATTGGTTCATTTTTTAGTTAAATTTCTGAACACATTAGTTTTGACTCCTAAGGCCGCTTTCAGTTCCATCGCAGAATTCTCCTTTCGAGAGGCTGGACCATTCTTAATATTAATATAATGATTAATTTGGTCTAATTCATTTTGTTCCACCGGATTTAATCCCCGTCCCACTGATTCCAAAGAATCTTTGATTCCTTTTAAATAGCTCTTTACTGCTTCCTCATTAAAGAAATTACCATCATCATTTTTTCAATCCTCAACCGTTCAGTAAAGTATTACCACGTTCAACTCAATTATTATATTTAGCTAGATTGACAGTTTCGGCCGCATCTAATTTGGCTAATTCGGCATCAGAATCAAAAGTATCATCCGTTTTTAATTTTCAATCCACCCCAAATATTACGCATAAATAATAACTCTCGATAAGATCTTTTGCCTGGTTTACCTCAGATAGTTTTGAATTGAGTATTAAACCGCTTACCTGTAATTTTTTAACATCTTCCTTTAATAGCATATTATACAATGCCGAGAGATCTGATTGCTCGACTTGCGTAAGTTCAAAACCGGTTTACAATACTAGAACTGATGATTAATCAAACAGATTTTATTGCACCTTTCTCCATTCAGCTTAAAATAAAAATGCTACCCTGTATTCAAAAATGTAAACCTAACAATTGGTGCCACATGTTATACACAGTATGCATATATTACTACCTTCAAAGACATATAAGTCAGCATTTATGTCACATATATATAATATAATGATCAGAGTCAATGCATAGACTGCAAATGAATGAGCAGATAAAACCAGTGAGATTAAATTTCATATTAAGATTAAGTTGTGAACAAGGTATATAATAACTTTAAGCAGACAAATTTGGCTTATTTATAATTACCTCTTGTGCTGCATGTGACTCATCATTTTCTTACAATGTAAATCCACCCATTTCATCCCAAGCAATCAGTTGATCATTATTATTATTACTATAATATTATGTTAAAAGAGGAATTATTTAGTATTAGATAGAATATAATATAGTAATAGTACAAATTATT
>CAJVPJ010001162.1:0-11801 GCA_910592205.1 Paraglomus occultum | reverse complement strand
GGCCAACCCGAAACGCGATCGCGATTTGGGTCGACCCTATTCCGAATTGGGTCAGATTTCGATTTGGGTCAGAACAAAGATATTCTTGTCTTTTGTATTCCAAAGAAGGTGGGTTTAATACTAAAATTGAAAAGGATTTAATTTCTTTAATAATTTCAGAAACACTTGTGTTTTTGACTTTTAACAAATTAAATTCAGTAAAAGGTCCATTAGCTACTGTCTGTGTTTTAATAATTCCAGGATTAGCTGCTTCAAAGAAAAAATGCTGGTATTTTTTGCAAACCATTTAATTTTTTAAAGAAAATATTTAAAACCAAATTAAGATCCAAGTATTGAAAACCTTTACCATTTTCATAACACTGAGCTTTGTTCAATCCTGTTAAACTGGATTTTTTCACCACTTCAACAATATGATTTACACAATCTACTGTGGTTTTTCTGTAAAGTTTTTTAATCAAACCAAAACTGCCATCACATTTAAATTTAGTGTGTCCAGGAATCATGAAATTTAACTCAATACTTTCATAATAATCACAAATTACTAAATACAAATAAAATCAAATAGTAGTATTATTTTTATTCTGTCCACCAGCATTATCACAAGTAATTTTCAAATGCTTTTCACCTTTATTCAATTTTTTAATGCCGTCAAAAATTAGACTGAGTGTGCCATTAGGACCTTTGCCAATTATTGCATTTTCATCCAAAACATAATTAAGTTGTTCTCTGGTTGCTTCATTTTGAATACCAAATAAATGTACTTTGCGACAACTAAGATAATAAATCTTACCTGTCTGTTGATCTGAGTGAGGCACATGCACATTTTGAGCTCAATCATAACTATAATGAGCAGTAGCATTAATGCTGCAGTACTGAGCTTTGCCTTGTGTATTATTTGTTATTGTAGCAGGAGAGGTTTGTCTTACACAGAATGCATGGTCAAAATATTTTTGACTTTTTCAAACGTTTTGAATAGGCACCTTCCTTTTTCGGTCGAACCCATTATTTTTTAGTCTCTGGCCCGTATCTACTGTGTAAGCAATGACGAGAATTGATGGACAAGACTAGTTTACCCAAAGATTCCGGAATTCGCGGTTTTACAGCTAAAGACAATTATCTTTTATTTAAAAATAGTGCTGCAATTTGATTTTATCTATACTAATTAACATAATAATATGTATTAACGTGTTTGAACAATTATCGTTTTATAGAAAACTTCAATTCTACGATAGAATAATTGTTGTTATTCTAATTATAGGGTAACCCCTTATTTGGATATGAGCGCGGGAGAGATACATCATATAAGGAGTGGGATGAGCACGCATAATTAAATGTAATGCTTAGCATTCAGCCGTAATTGAACAATTACTGCAATAAGGCTAAGTAAGGTACGATTCCCCGTCGGCCGAATGCGATAGATTTAATCGCTCTCTCAGACACCCTAACCCTAATAATCGCCGACCGTTACGCTTTATTATAGTATCAATATGATTTCGTCACTTATCTGTTCTAAACAATATTATTTTCAATATTTAATTGCTCAACGGATAATTTTACAGTTTAATTAACCAGCAGCTTAAGTGAGCCGCCTGGGTATTATCCAGGTCACATAATTATGTTATAGACGAAAGAATAAAAATTTTCGAAGAGCAATCGTTTAATTACGGTTATAAAGAATCGTGGATAATATTTATTTCAATATTACTTATCAAACTTGTATCAAACATGCTATGAGATATGAGTTATATATTTTTCAGTTGTCGCAGACAATGAGTAACGTATTGTGTGTTGCTTGACTATGGAGGAAGCTTTACTATCAGATTTAGCAGCACGTCGTAACAAAAGTAATCTTTCAATCGTATGGTTGTGATATAGCGCGATATTTTAACAAATGTCACGGGAAAAAAACGGCGCGATGAGATTTGTATCATATCAAAATGATAGCAGTATTCTTAATCTGATGTCTTGGAGAGTTAAAAAGCTACAGGTCTCTGTGAAGAAGCAAAAAATATGTAGAGTTATATAAGAGCACCTTAAAATTTTATCTATAAAGACATAATACTGTTTATGAACAGAGTCCGAAAATATCCAGATAAAACGCGTATTGGCACAAATATGCATTTCGGTCGCAATAAGTAAATTTGTCCATTAATTTATTGTTTCACATGTTCGACCATTCTACTAATTCAAACTCAATTTTGTTTGCATGCAAACGGCCATCTTCCGGAAATGCCATAGCTGTATGATCACTACTACAGAGATCAGTACACATTGATGGGAATCGAGACCCATTGTTTATGACAATTTAAATTCACATAACAAATGTTTTATTTAAAAAAGAAAAATGCAATGCTAAAGTGACATACTGTGGGTAATGCCTCAAACAAATTCCATAAGTAACCTCTTGTCACGGTCATTAAAGACTGTTTGAATTCATGTTGCGTAGGTCGTGGTGCTCTGCGTACAATTGATGTCTCTCTAATTTTAAAGACACTTACATGCACCACTTACTGTAGTTTTCACTTGCGATGCCCGCCTCTACTGAATTAGGAAATGCATTATCAATGGCCAAAACGGGCGAAAATAATGGCGGGTCTCCATTCCTTAATCGAGCCGTATTCTGCATTGACACAACTATCTTCAAGACTGCCTCCACGGAAATATTGCCTCACAATTCATCAAAAGCCACAGGGATTAGATGTTAAAAGTTGCCCATATGTAAACTAAATGTTTCAACACGTACTAATACTAATACACATGGCTTGGTGCAATAATAATAAGTAAATTTATTCACTATATCTATGTACATACAGTACCCTGCCAATTTAAATTTAGTTGATCAAATGTTAAAGTTGTTCATATAATAATAAAAAGTAAATTGTTACTAAGACAGCTGGCTATCATGTACTAAGTAAACTTGTTCACAATATTAAATTCTTGCTTATGTTGAGGACAAAAATTTTAAAGAATTTATTGTTATAATGCAACTTAAAAAAGTCATATTAACTATTCTTTGTATCCTTAAGTAAAAAGATTTCTCACATTATAAAATATTTAAATGCAAAATTTCTGAAATTTTGGTTAAAATATAATTTAAAATATATAAGTTTTTAAAATTTAAATTTATGTAGTTGTATTTTACTTAATATTTGCCAGAATCCAGTCACACATAACAATTAGACACATCTCCTTATTGCTAATAGCTAACACATGAAAGTAAAAGTTTGTATATAGTTCTACCTCAGTTATATCCCCATGTTGGAACCCAAACTTTTTGGGATACTAATACTAATATATCTGAGGTGGGATATCCAAGAATGTTGATATTGGATGGGGCTGCAGTCTGTGTTCAACTACTGGCTGCGGTCGGTGGTTCCGTCCTAGAACCAGAAGAAGAGTTTTATTAGTATTAGTATTAGAAGCACTTTATATAAAAACCACCAACACTCCTGGCTGGTCGGGTGTGCATGAGCTGTGGCTCCGGTAGTTTAATTTAGTTACTTACTGATCTGAACATTTTCCTTTTAGGAAGAAAAGAAATCACAGTCAATTACCGAGTTTTGGGAGAATATCGCGTCTGCAGAAGATCAGAGAATGGCGGCTATGGCTAGACGTAGAGTTGTGATGGTATGACCATTAAGTGTGTCACGATATTATGACATTATGAAAAATTAAAACGACTTCGTTTCTTTCTATGGTCTTAGGAAGAGCATACTACCAATGTTACGCAGTCGGTTTTCCAACAAGATCAAGGTTAGCGTTAGGGCATGATGAAGAATTTACTACTGTGACCTACTCACAAAATTTTACAGTAAACTCTCCCTAAATGCACTCTCCCTAAATGCACAGTCTCCCTAAATGCACGCTATTTGATGGTCCCAACCTCGGGACTTAATGCTAAATGCAGACTCTCTATATTCTGCACGTGCAATAGATATTGCGGTCCCGGCTATATGAAAATGATCTCCATAAATTCACGCACGTGTCCCAGACGCTAAATATGGTATAGTCAGTCAATACCATCACCAATGAAAATTCAGCTTTACCATTCCCAGGTCAGAAGACAATAACGAAATTATCAGATCATAAATGTAACGGATAATTCCACTTTACGCGAGCAAACTATTTTCCAGTGTCAAGTTATATTCGATATGCGAGAATACAGTTCTTTGAAAAATTTCATCTTTCTGAGTCAATGGAAGTTGAAGAGTTTTGTCAATTCCTGAGGAAGACATTGTTTATGAAGTGACTAGTGACGATAACTGCTCGTAGATACATTCAAAATGGCAGAAAGCAGTAATAGCTTGGAAGACGTAGATGACAGCACTGAAATGGCAGCTATCAGTGCCAGTACGGCATTACAAGGTTTGGAAACCATACAAGCATCTTTACTACAACAAGAAAATGCAAGTGAACACATAAAAATGGCGAATATTCTTGAGAGATATATTAGAGAGAAAAAAGCTAATACGATGCAACAAACCAATAAATGAATAAAGTATCAGAATCACGTGAATTTACTTACTCTCCCTAAATGCATTATTCCCTAAATGCACGCTCTCGGATTTATGGTCCCAAGGCATGCATTTAGGGAGAGTTCACTGTATTTTGCATGAACAGGCCAAACCTACGAGGGATATGGCATCATCTCCAGGAGTGGCTCCAGGAGGAACAGTATCATCATGTTCAGAGACGCCAGTTGATGCGGAAATCGTGGGGTATAGTAAAGATGTTGCTAGCCCCAGGGATGGTAGACCACGTACCCCACCTCATCAATATATTATTCTGTGTCAGAGGGTCACAATTTACTTGAACTATTATGTGATGAAAAACAACGGCTATTCCCAATAGTATATACTAATACTGATTACAAATAAGTATCTAAATAAGTGAATCCCACTGACGTCAATAAACTAGTCGCTTAATATTCTGAACTAATTTTCGCATACAGTTAACGACAGTTACGACTGAGAAATGTAAAATTTTGAAGCATAGAACTTTTAATTGTCTGGTTTATGAGCATTGGAAATGTATGTTCGCATGTCAGATCTATACAGTAAGTATGCTTCGTAATTTTGGGGGATTTTTCATATGTATCACATGAACAAATCTTTCACACGGCACGGGTAATTTTCGGTACCATTTTTCGTCATTAATCGCGTGGTCAGCCGACTGAATTTGAAATGGACAGCGAAATCGTCATAAAGACAAACAATAAGTAATAGTAGTCCATATACGATAGTAATACCATTGTTCATGTGCCGACTCACGTGTTACAATTGTTTTTAAAAAAATGTCCGAATGCTTGGATGACTACCATTATTGGGGATTCTTATGCATTCAATACATCGACGTAATCATGTTAATTATCGGAGAATATAGTTTATTACGCCGCGTTTAACCTACCGCTTAGTCGTTAAGAGAGACAACAGTTAAAAACAAACTCCTTTAAGATCAAAGAAAAGCACATAGACTGCCAAATATGAATGGGGCAGTGGCTCTTGTGGGCTTTTGTGAGATTGACGGTGCTAGTATAAATTTCTGCACACAGGCTCTCCACGCGAACTCAGCCGAAGATATGACCGACTACTCTTCCGTCAGCAGTGGAACGACTTCCCCAGGATCCTACCCTACTAATTCTGATTACAGCACAGATATCAGGAGAAGCTCCTTCTCTACCATAGGAAGCGTGTCCTCATCCGTATCCACCTGTCCCTCTTGCACGCTTGTTTTGACTCCTTCCGACATTGACAGAAGCCCTGGGCAGGCAGACATTAAAGGATTCAAGACCATAGATGATGAGAATCCGCTTGTAAGCTATATCGGTTCTCGATATCCACAAAATCAGCGACTATATGAAGTGATAAAACAGGCGTGTGTTCGCAGGTGATTTGTTGTAATTCAATAAATGTGGGTTGCTGCGATAGTCGAAGAGAATATAGAGCGTATTCACCTTTCCTTCGTAAATATGATCCCTCCCACAGTATAAGCTGTGAACTCTGTCATGGCAATGAGGGCCCAGCCTTGTTTGGAGACGAAAAGGATGGCTATGTGCTGAGCTACATGTTCAAAATAGATGATAGTCAAGCAAGAGGATTACAGCGATCATATAGCTTTATCTTCTTGATGACCGATCGGGTATATCTCGTTTCATCATGGTCCTTTCTCGTAAGGTAATTTAGTCAAAGTGTTGTCACGTGAATGAGAAACAGTGCATGCTTACGCTGCGCATCTGGTTCAACAGAAGGTTCCGTGTTTTAGCAGCAGGAATTCAAGCCAAGGCGAGTCAGGTGTTCGAGAGGGAGAAGGCAGCCATTGATTCAACCTCTATCAGAACTGGTAAAAATTTCTCTCGACCAAATAAGGAAAAGTCATCAACTGAATTTACTAGCCATAAGACTTTCACACGTCGTCTCATGGCTACATCGCTTTTTCCGTTTAATAGATTATAAAAGGAGCCTCAGATCATTGTCAGAATTGTTAGAATCGAAGGTGAGTCTCGAGACCTGATTTTCCGGTAACACATTACGGTTGTTGTTTGTCTAAATGAAGTCATCGCGTATAATTTATTACGGTCGCCAGGACTTGTTTGTTCAACTGCATGCTAATTTCAGCTGGATTTTGAAGGCTTGCGGGAATCGATTACAAGAGCGGCAAACCTATGGCAAGACATTGGTATGAATATTTTAGTTATGTGGTATCTTATGCACGAACGTACTGACGTTTGACTATATTTTTGATTCCACTGTTGTAGTTACCACCCCCCAAATCCATGATGTCATTGAATTCGGCACAAGTGATAGCCGACAAGATACCGGATACAGGCTATTCATCAGATGTATCGAATGCTGAAACTGAATTTAAATTAGACGGTTTGGCATCTATACGACATATGTTGGGAGCAGCAGATTTTAGACGAATGATGTATAACGTTGTCATCGGCAATCAACTCGTTATACGATGTTATGATAAGCATATACTACAAAAGCTTATAAATACTGTCAAGGTATTGCTATTATTACATGTATGCCCTTGGCGATTCAATACGTCAATTTTATTAATTTAGCTGCATTATCACTTACCTTCTTAATAGGATTTAGTGCCCCCAGAGTGTTGCCGTATAATAGAATACTCTGAGACATACCAAGATATATCAAAATGTAATTTGTTAGGATTAATTACATCAACAGACATTCTCGAACAAACGAACAAGACATTACTCTGTTTGTTAGATATCCTTCAAGAACGTATTGAAACTTCTATTGCATTTTATTTATGGTTAGTTCCTTAATGGATATTACATGTCGTAAAAGAGGAGCAGACAGACACTTTGTCCAATACGGATGAAACGTTGAAAATGCAGTTATTGCATGGGAAGCATGAGCCGAAGACGGACGAACCGGCGTCTTCGAATGCAAAAGACAGTACGCAGACATCCATTCCATCAAAACTTTTTATGGACCAGTTGTCGGGAATATTTGAATTAGACCCAAGGCCAGAATCTGTGGAAATGAGATTAATGGTGTTCAAAGAGGAATGGTCAAGGTTTGTCTCACCATTTGTATTATTCAATAAGCACCAGTCATGTATGACTTATTCAATACTTCACCTGTTCTTTCAAATGTCGGGAGAATAGTAAGACCAAGCAGTTCTCTCGATATATGAAATCCGGAACAACGATTAATGAGACAGCCAATGCCAAACTTTTCCTGAAACAATTGAACATTAGTGAAACCGATCTGCCGATTGTTAAGTTTTGGATGGGTGCTTGCAAAGCATGACTTTGCTAAGCTTATTTTTGTGATACACCTAAGCTTATGAGAGCGAGATGAATACGGAGCACATGAGGATTTTCAGGGGGTTAAAACCAGTATAGACGGTTCTACCAATAAATTTTATTCATTTTTTCAAAGGACAATATTAAATTATGGGGACCAAACTGTTGTTCAAAGGCTTTGTAGTAATTATTAATCTAGAAAAATGACCTGAATAGTGGATACTAGAATCGAAATTGATCCCATTGCTCGTTCAACAACGATGTGGCCGAGGTAATGCATAGCTTACGAGCGCTGGTATTTTTATTTCCACGTACCTATTCTAAATTGGGTGAGATGCCCAGAGAACCCAATTAATAATACAAATTTGTCCAAGGATGCAATACCAGATCTCGATGATTTATTAATACAACAATGGGTAATTGGTGTGGTCTGTTAAGAGTGAACGAAAATTAATAGGTCTAAGAGGACAGCAAGTATGGAAAAATTTTTACTGGATCGATCGTAGGCATATATAACGGAATTGGTTTTGGAGATAGAGGGGCACCAGTACTTCCGCCACAAACCAGAGAAACCGCTCTGCATCATCAGCTAACAAAATTCATGATCGACCTACCCCTTATATATTGAACTCGCATTTACCGTTACGTACCCAATGACGACTTATTACATCTTGATCAAAACCGTGCGACACAAAAATGGTTACGTGTGTTATATGCGCGTTGTATTTTGTGGGATACGACCGCTTACCTTACCACATATACCGGAGCTTTTGCGTATCACCTTTTGATATTAAAAGAGAACTTGAGTTATTACCTTGCTTGTGGGAGACATGCGTTTGTATAATTCTCGTCCGCGATGTTGTAAGCTTCCCTTTGTTCATTGGATGTTTAGATGCACGTCATTCCTCATGATATTAAAGTGCGCATCCCAAGCTTCATGAAGGATGGTGGCAGAACCATAGTCCATCGCCATTCAAAAACCGTAGTCTAGTGGTTTGCTTCAATCCCAGTTGCAAACAAGGTGGAACCATAGTCTATACATGGGCAGGAACCATAGTTCCCCATGCTCCTTGCCACAACTGCCATATAACTTGCAAAAGTGTGACCTCACCTTATATTCCCTTCAGAGGTTTTCTTTTCTTCTTTAGAACCTGCAGTTTTGAACCAGTCAAGTTGTTTGTAAAGTGATGTTGTAATAGTAAGCTTCCCTTTGTTCATTGGATGCTTAGATGCACATCATTCCTCATGGGAAAGCCCGGTTTCTCTTTGTGTGGTCTGAGGTTAATAGGTAAAGAAATTGTTTTTCCTGAGTAGACTCAAGATCAGTGAAAACCCCCAAAAAATACAAATCGAAATTTAGCTGGTTAGTGTTTATACATAAAATTAAATTGGAATAGCCACACTTCTGTAAGTTCATGAAAGGATTTTGGCACCATCGCCATTAGTTTATAGTTTCTAGAAGATTATAAGCTACTTAGATTATACCATAATATAATTAGGTGTGACGTGCATTTCATTTTTACTCGAGACATGCATGACTATTTTCGTTATGAACTTGTATATGATATATAATATATCATTTTGGTGATTTCGATTGATTTCCGTTGAAGGTAATTACCGATTTAGGTTATTATTATGACGAGCCATGGGCGACTACTCTGTATGATGCTTTGGTTAGCTGATTTCTGTTGCAATAAAATAACTGATTTAGGTTATGTTACCAGTTGTCTTTATCGCGAGTTTTCTGGGTCGAATACATTTTACGTGTCGTTTGATAACATATGCTGGCTTATCATTCCAACCGATTTCCATTGCAATAAAATAGCTGAGATAGGTTATGACAATCTAGCTAGCTTTCTTTATGTTCTTTTAGGATGTCAAATTCGATAGCATTTATTGTATGCTAAATAAAGATCAGAGGAGTCAAAAAAAAAATACCAACGATGCATTTAATCATATGTCATTATTCGAGAAAGCAAATAGCCAGAATATATGCTATCTATACACGCAACATACGCGATGTCTAGTATGCTATATACACGTTATCGACTTATCTTGCCAAATTTTTGGCACAAGCTGTCACTAGTTGGCCCTAAAAAATCCGTCTTAGTCGCGTCCTAGTTACGATGTATAATTCATTATGTTGTCAGAAAATGCTACCAAATCGATTTCGCCATATGTTTAAGACAAGTATGCCGATTTCGATTGCTAGAATTTTTGACACCAGTAATATGTCCCGAAAAATGTAGCATAGAAATATATTGATTTCGCTCATGTTAATGGCATGTTATATCGAAGTATGCCGAAATTTTTGTCACTAGTTGTTTGCAGGTACTGTACTTGTGACAGAACTTGTGGCGCCTGTTTGAAAGTTTCGAGCCTTTCATTTTCTTTTTTGATTAGTTTTATATATCTGCCAAATTCTAAGGGGAGAAATAAAACTTTTCCTATGCTATACCTACCCGATATATACAATACATGAGATACAGTATATACCTGATACCAACTTACGATATTTATACGACTTTATTTCCAAGTACAATATCCTCGCTAAAGCTGGTTTTAACATGACAAAGTCAGAGGTAAAAATAAAGAAGTGGCCAGCAGGAAGGCCTTACATGGAAATCTTGGTTACAAAATCTCTCATCTTGTCTAAAGTTTGGTATCAAGTTCCATTAGTCCTCCACCTGCAAACATTCAACAGTCAGTTCAAACTCTTATTAATTCTTACATCTGGAATAATAATAATTCCCATGTACTTATACTATGTACATCCTTCTTTTGAAATTTCCACACTACTGAGGTATCAAGTTCTCAGACTAAGACTTTTCAACTGAATGTCACATAAGGATTAGGATTGCCAAAATTAGTAGCTCAATGTTTTGACTCTAAAACCTCCAATATGGATCAAATGTCTAAACTTACTAACTCTTAACTCCCTCCAAAAAAGTCTTCCATACCTCATTCTCAATAACATTGCTCTCTACCCTGCTCCAAATCTATCCTCTCTTCATGCTATGCTTTACAAAAAAAAAAGGTTTCTCGATAATGAGATAATGAATTGTCTCTACTTCTTTTTTCATTTGTCATGAAAGTATGCGCATTTTATGATTATTCCAACTTTTAGCTAAACTGTTGCAATCTCGAGCTAGCGAGCCACACGCAAAACTTTTCCGCCCTCCCCCCTCCACGTAAATGCGGATTAGAGAATCATAAACCTTAAATGAATCGGAAGAGGCAATAAAACTATTATGAGCTCTAGCAATATTACAAGCATCATTTAAAGCTATTTTTAATCAAATTGAGAATTAGCAAGTTTTATATATATATATGCTTCTATTTAAATTCTATACAAAAATGAATTACACTTTAAGAATAGATAAAGAACCAAATCAAAAAAAAGAACAAAGCGCGAACAAATGCTTCTAATACTAACAACACTTCTTTTGGTTGTAGGACGGAACCACAGACCGCAGCCAGTAGTTGAACACAGACCGCAGCCCCATCCAAAGGAAAAACATCCTCGGACCCGTCCGCTACAACAAAAAAAAGAACAAACCTCTAATACTGTAATATAGCAAGTACATTTTTAGTCCTCAGAATAGCAGTTTCAGGTGCCTGTTCCCAGGTAAAGTATTGCTCTAAGACTGCGGGCATCGCGTTCTCGGTGTTTATCAAATCGGAAATCGCTGTTTTGTTGACGGTAAACTCAGCAGAGACCAAAGGTGAGGTAAGCCTAACGAAAAGAGACACAAAAAAAATAAAATTTTTTTTGCTTAATTAATATTAACGTTATCGTTATTAAATAAACGCAATTCACGATCACGTGTCATAAATTATCCCACGATCACCACCACTTTGGTACGAACATACAGTCGACCTCCCATACAGTCACCTCCCATACAGTCACATTTGCTTACCGTTACAGTCACACATTTGTTCAGTCCCATAGTAAATTTCCTCCCACACAGTCACATTCATAGTGTTAGTCACAATCACACGATTTTGGATTCCCATCATTATG
>CAJVPJ010001161.1:0-11808 GCA_910592205.1 Paraglomus occultum | reverse complement strand
CCGATCTGGTCCAGCCTCAACAAAAAGACCGCAATCTTTGAGACTAGACCAGACTGTTGAGACGGTCCCCAACCCTGCTTGTACACCAATTGACAGCTTGATTCAATTTTCCTTGGAAAGTGAATGTAAGACTTAAGACTCGAATGGATTTCTTGCTCAGGTATCACCGACATAGAGCCAACTCAAATTGACTGCGCTATTCGCGAAACGATGATAACGTTGGCGTTGCTTGGAAAGCAATGAAGAATGTATACCATAACTTGTGAATGAGTTTTCGGAATACATTCACTTCTAACACACGAACACAGCACAGCAATAGTGATGTCGGTCGATACAGACGACATTCCGCCTGGCTTTATCATCGCAACAGACTAATAAAGGGGTCAATAATAACTATTACATGGTTACTGATAGCCGCTTTTGCCATTGTTATTCTCGATATGGCTTCTGTTCCGCATTATTCGATAGATGGACTAGTAACATTAAGAACTCGATGAATTTATAAAAAAGACTCAGTCACAAACAAACTCGGCAAATGGTGCTTATTGGGATGGATTCCATTCATGTTGAGGAATATGGTCTACGCTTGAACGGTCTACCTACTACTACTTCTAATTCTTTTTTATATGTTAAATCAATTCCACTTGAAATAACAGACGAGACACATGATTCATATTATGCCGAGGTAAACTATTTACTTATTCGTCATATTTATCGATAGTCTAAATAAGTATTGATTTATTATTTCCACCAGCTATGTGATAAGCATCCAGATATTCTCAGCACGGGTGCTTGGGCTACCATCGGAATTACGTATGATGCAAGCGAACAAAAGTATTGTCTAATAAAGGAAGCTGATTATGTCTGGCGTGTATGAAAACATATACGCCAAGATAAACGCATCCTGTTATCGTTGTAAGGAACCACGACCTCTTGACTGGACTACGGATAACAAGATACTGGATTCATTCATTATGGAATCGTGGAGTAATATAAGAAGAGTAGATGATGCGTATATACAACGGATAGACTATCCCACATTAATTGTCCAATAAAATTACTTTACAAATTGGCCACACAAATGCCCGCCGGTTTCACATCCAAAATTTACTAATATAATAACGTGAGTGTAAGCAGTTCTGTGTTGTCAGGAATGAAAGATTTACAACGTCAGATAAGAAGAAAACAAATCAGTTCTCTAAGACAAGCTAGTCTGCAAGATTATTTTGCATTAATAAAAAACGGTTAATGTAAATGTATATCTTGATCACGTGATATTTTCGAAAAGTTGGGGTGGGATACTGTTGGTCGAATAACACCATTTATGTCCTCATTGACATCGATCAAGTGGCATCAAAGCTGTTAGGAAAGGTCTTCTGAGCTTTCACGTCCGAATAATGAGAATCCAGAACTAGCTATTATACACATTGAGACCGTAAATAAGATTCAATACAACCACACGAGCATGAATAGATCAACTGAAATATCAGACCGACATACATTTCACTGCATTTGGCGTGAACAACCGCTTTAGATCAGCCTTTATCTCGATTCGCACGTCCTTTGGTACCACAGACATAGACGTTGCTAAATTCTTCGTGGAAAAGTCTACATAGTTCGATGAAGTAAATGAGTGACATCTGATTCAGCCAGCATGCAAGTAGTAATTAACAACCTTCAACGTCTTGTACTATCTCCAAATCACCATTGGGTGCCTCAGGATCAAATCTTTGTATTTCTTTCCATTCGGGAGCTTTTCTGTATAACAGGAATACTCGTCAATTAACGTTCGACTGGACAAGCAACAGAATCACCGTTTCTAAATACATTACTTTCTGGTAGTTTTGTTGAGTATTCCGTTACCAAACATTGATTTGAGTATATTCATGTGATTTGCCTTTTCTTCACTTAGTGCCCGTGATATTTCGTCATCAAATTCCTCGTCTTCATTTATGTCATTCTTATTACTGGTTTCGTTTGTCCGTGCAATTTGCGCGTCTTCATCACTATCGCTCATGAAATCTTCAGTCAAATTGAAACGGCGATCACCATGGAACTGAGATTGTAACTGAAGCCTCTTACGACCAGATGCACCTTCAAATACAGGGTTTATGTCTATTCCCAAAAAAGATAAAATTGTTCATATCGTCTCGTGGACACAAAATTCTTAGCGCAAAAAGAAAACACAGCATACCTATTTTTCCAAACAAACAATTCTCCCCACTGTTATGGTCGGAATAGTTACTGTCGTCATCTGATGCAAACAGGGACAATTTATCTCCACTTTCTTCTTCGTCTGTGTATTTTACGTAGTTGTTCAGCTATCGAACAGTAAAAACAAAAAAGTCAGATTGCACGGCCACATAACCAGCTAACAGATTCTAAAACCGTTCACCTTAGACGTCTGGTTATCGCTTAATGCTTCGCTTATCATTCTCTTCTTTTTTCTCTCTTCATTGACACGTTTTTCAATCGCTTCAAGTCTTTGTCGATTGGACCGTTCCTGCGACACATACAATTGTCAATATCCAAATGTGTGTCGAGAAATTCAATATGATCAACTAAACGGGTAAGAGACCATTACGTTACCTGCTTAGCCATTATATGCTGATATTTTTTATTAACCTCTTTACCCAAGGTTAATTGGTTTAATCCGTCTACTACTGACGATGATTGTGATAACCCTAAGTTTGCCATGCTGTCATTATAGTCCATAAATTTCGATCTCAATCCATCTATTATCGTTGGGGAAGGTGAAGAGGCAGATGAAGCAGTAATAGTAGCAGTCGCAATAGGAGTAGCAGTAGCAATAGGAGTAGCAGTCGCAATAGGAGTAGCAGCAGCAGCAGCAGTAGGAGTAGCAGACATAGTCTTCGGTATTACATTATTTTTGATTATTGAATTATCTTTGACTTCTGCATAATTGGTATATTCGAGTGTAAATATCCTCCCAGTCATCGATAAATAAAGTATATATATGCTCTGAAAATATTTTGCTTACCATCATGCTTATCATCGACTTCACGCGTTAGCGACGGCGATGTGTCAGACGGCGTCTGTTTCAATAGTTCCAAATCACGTTCAGTAAACCGTTTGAGATTGTTTTGATAATGCTGCGGGTTAAACACAAACTAGACAAAGAATCGAAATGTAAGAACGGATACTCCGATAACGGATCCTCTCGAGTAATTGAAATTATTATGGCCTTCCGCGTAACTTACCTTTGTTCCATCATCCTTGCGAAGCCGCATAACAGCAACTGCTCTTCCGTATCGTACTTTTTTCCATCCCTTTGAACGCGGAGTATTGTTATGAAATTCAAATGGCATGCGAAAATTGACAATAAACTTAATTTCACGCTCGACTCCTGACCTTACGTCCATTGACATTCTTGTCAGTAACCAAACTCATATTATCTGCCAAAATAACCGTATCTTGTTTTCTCTTCTTCGACATACGTGCACCTGATACGTGAGACTCGGCCAGTTGACGTTCCTGCTCCCATTGATCCTGCAGACTTTAGTTAGAAAACAAAACAAATAAATAAAAGTGACAGCGTCAATATGTTTTCTTTGTCTCAAGAATAGTATTAAAAAATACCGCTGTTTGTAATCGGGTTTGGCGACTTCTATCCGTAATTTCATACCCTTCCAAATTGTACCGTTGAGTGTCGAGACGCCTGATGGGAAATTGAGTTTATCGTTATGATCTTTTTTTTTCCAAAGTTACAACAGTTTGCTTATTCGCTTCATTACATTTTCTCCACAAAGTTGGAGTCGTCTTTATTGTAACGTATGCAAAGCCACGACTTTCACCTATCGGCAGGAATATTGTCAGACGTTGGAACAAATACTACTAGTTAAAGCCTATCAAAAGGTCAGCACAAGTCTTTAGCGTAATTACCAGTCTCCTGTTGATAGATAATGTCTACATTACTTATCGATCCAAAGGGACGTAATCGATTAGCGATATCCTCCTCAATGATACCCTTGAATAATCCACCAATGTATACACGTTTTACTGTCAAATATAAAGCGCATGATACTCATTTAAAGATGAGTTCTTCTGATGACCCAGCAACAAGGTCAATTCTGTCCCTTACTTTCTTGAATCATGATTGATATTAGATAATATGTATCAAAAATACACAAAATTTTGAGGTTCAAAAACTTTTTTGCCATCCAATAGCAATCGTTGTACAAGAATATAATCACACTACGCGGTTACATTACTGCATTATGAACCAAACAAGTCCGGGCTTTATTTAGAAGGTCTCACAAAGTTCTATGCTAACGTTGTGATACACTACCAAAGAGATCGGGTCTGTCGGTTTATTCTGCCAAATATAAAAGATATTTAGAATGTGGAAGATGTCATCACAAATTGTTGTAGTCAAACTTAAAAGCTTTGATGAATATTTATTTCCGAGATAAGATACAGTATAGTAAGTAGGATTAATTAAAGTGATATCGAAACTGAGCTATATTTATTTTATTTAATAGTTCAGAAATCATGCCAAGTACATAAACAATGATTATTTTTATTTCTTCATATTTATGGATACACACAAGACACAGAAACAAAAGCGTACGCAATATACTAACAATGGTAGTCTTTTGCCTTATTTGAATCCAAATTGACGTGGATGGATGAATTGAGACATTTGGAACGACTGTCTATTATTCATAGCATGATCTCCAGAGGATGGAAAGACACTTTCTAATGATATTCAGCGGCTTGTTTATAAGGGAATACTATATATCATAACGATGTAAATCCCTTGTCACGTCTCGAAACGGAGAGTAAATACTCTAACATACAGGAGATCTGCCTAAACTAAGAAACAGCCCCGATTCTCATCTGTTACCTCCCTTATCAGATTTCGGATTGCCATCTTAGAAATAGAATTATAATTAGGCGAGGAATAAGAGAATCGGTTTGTATTTAATGACGGTTACAAGGATAACAATCGGTTAAAGTCAATTTACAATAGTATCATCGTTAATTGCTTATGATTTAGCAACTCCGATACTCTGCTTTACGTATGCCAGCGTAGGTTGAGTTGAAAACTATAATAATAAAGTACATTATTTAAGATAGTGAGTAAATATGATGACGATTTATTGACAAAAGAAACAGCGAAAACAATACGACTTTATGGTATTAGATGTGAATCGGATAATATCTTGGTCTTGCTATTTACGAGCCACCAACTAATAGAGGAACGAGAATTTGGGACCGTATAATTATCGTTAACATTACACTCGTAACATTTTACGTCAGATAACATGTCATGGCGTTCGCGCTCTCCATGATTCACCAAAATAGATGGCAGAAACGTTCTGCGTGGATCGATTTGCAAGAGCATACACTCCTACTACGATACGTCGTTTTCTAGCAGTACGGCAACTGATTTTAGCCAAGCATCAGTATTAATAAGAGGTGTTTGAACTTCTTGGCTTTGTTTTTATTTCGTCGTGAAAACTCTCCTATCGGGATCGATCCCAGTTTCTGACCCGAAATTCGATCAAAACTTTCATCTCGCTCTTTCTTGTAGCATTCTTCCTTAACAGTAGCACGCGTGCTAACCGTTCAAGTGTTTTGTCACGTTGCTATTATTAATCATTAACATTATCATTACTAATATTGATTATTTGTGCTTGCATCTTGTTTTCATACCCGACAATAACTAGTCCTGTTATCATTCCGCTTTATCCTTTTGCTCGAATTTTCTTCTTATAATTATCGGAATGAGCGCAGCAACAGCTATCATTGTCATAGTAAGTACATTCTGTGGCGTTAAGAAAGTGAAATCGTCCGTCTCTGTTATTCTATGTATTGTCTCTCCGGCCTGAACATGGATGAATGATAGAGGCATGACCCCTGTAAAGCTGTTAGTTAAGAAATAATTGAGCATTGTAAGGAAAGCCCTCGACACTAACCAAAAAATGTAGCCCAATAGAATGTATTGATGCCGACATTCATGTGAGGAGAGGCAATATTGATAAACCAGTTTGGAAGGAATGGTGTCACTCTCAGAAAGACTATGTAGGAAAACAGATGCTGTTTATGATTTTTCAACTGTTTACGAACGCGCAAGCGGAATAATTAGAACACGACAGGTATGACTAAAACAACGATAAACTGATAGCATCCCTCCGCTTAAATAAACTCTACCTAAAACTGACATCGGGATCTCATGTCCCCCCATTTAATCACGTATCAATATATTACCTGTTCATTCCATTGTTCCATCCTCTCTGCAAGGTATACTCTAGTGACTGATTGTCCCAAATAGTATGATAGGAAATAACAAATGGTTGCTCCTGTCGCCGAGCACTATCACATAACATTTGGTAAGCAAATATACAGCTGCCACAAACGCTAAACGCAACTTCGTTCCGATTACTTACAAAGCCAACTAATGCTAATGCCTTCCAAGTTCCCCATAATGTTCCACCCAGGACACTAAGCATAACGCTCCCGGGTATCGCGAACGACTGAAGACTGGAATAAATCGATTGTGTAAATCGGACTATCGATTTGCAAAGAATACAGTTTATAACAGCCTGCAAGTTTTGCTGCACTTTGATTACGATATAATTGACGAGTGTTGCGCAGTGATGGGTTCAAAAGTATCATACTCACAATATGTAGACTGCTATGTAGCATAACACTAACACTGCATCATCTGCATTAGACAATCCCGTATGAAGCGCTTTTACATCCCCTAGCGTCCTTGGGAAACGGAGCACCGACTTACTAGTCATAATCAACAATCGAGTGATAATTGAGTGTCGTGAACTTGGTTTTTGTTTTTTGTATCGATCTAATACTCACGTTTCGGCAGATAACAAGCTATCGAGAGCCCAATAGACAGATGCCGCTCCAATTCCAAATGCCAACACTAGGATAAGAATCGAGGGGAGTACACCTAGCGTATGAGCGTTCCTTACCGATACTTGACTCTGCATTGGATAAAAATTAACACAATAATTGAAAAGACAAACTGGAATTCTTCATAAACATGTGCTGATCTGCCATGCCGTCAAAATGAATAGCCAATGAAAACGATTTCCATTGTCACACTTTAATACGAAATTCTTATTAATTAATTAATAAATCGCTATATTCACTAGTGAAAATTATTCATTAACGTTAATAGCTTCTATTTACTTCTAGGATTTGTTTCTATTGCTCTGGAATACAATCTATAAAAGTTCTGGATCTTGATATTCATTGATTGTCTCACAATCCCAAAAAGTACTGTCGTTTTCTATTGCCGATGTAAAAGCAAACCATTGCCATGAAGTGTCATTAAAGGCGTTTGATGGAATGGAGCGCGAATGCTCGTTAGTTACAGTCGGAAAGGGAAGAATCTGAATATGGCTCAGGGCGTAATTTGGATTTTGAATTTGTATAGGATGAATAACATTGTATTGCACAAAGATTAACAATGACATATATCAAAGGATATTCGAGAGACGTAAGGTGCCTTGTTTTTTAGTGTAGAAGTCAATAATCTATTGGAATCGAATAATTTTCAGCATCGTTTGTGACAAGCACGCAATTGGACGGTTACGATAATATTATTACTTACGATTCTTCGTAAAAATCAAACCTGTTACCAACCACAATCAATTGTTCGAGCCTACGCTTTTCCCAGTTGGCAGAAAGAACGTTATTGTATAAAGAAAGAGGACAGTGTGGCATAAAGAACAAAGTCGGTTGCGAAATCACTCGCTGTCCTCTCTACAAGTCGCAGACGGGGAAAGTACAAGTATTAGTCAATTTACACCGCGCCGCACCGACAACATCAGAATCATCTGGTGGATACTTTCCTCGTTGACACCAATAAGCTTTATGTCATAATAGTTAAAGGTGTTGAAATCAACCTGACCCAACAACGGATCATACGCATAGAGAATTCCTGTAATCTATAACAGACTAGTTACTCTTTTTGCTTTATTCCTTCCTGCGACGTGGCAAGTTCACTTACCTGTAATAATTCCCTCAATAACAATGCAAAAGCAAGCTGGTATCGCGATCGAATAGACGATTCAATGCTGCCTATGCCGTAGCATACAATGTCTACGACTGATGCGGAATGGGCGGACAGATGCTTCTGCAAAGATTCTTGCAAGTAAATTTAGTAAACCGTCTCGCCATAGGAAGGTCTTCCATGTACGACATATATACCTTTGAGCTCCACATAGAACTGACTATCCATCAACAACTGTCTATAAAAATGCACCAATTAATACTCAAACTTTACAAGCTGAACCGACTCGCGTAGTTGTTACGCACCTCGCCATCTCTATCGAAGTGATCATATCATTCTCGGTAATTGACTTTCCATCAGCCTTGCATCTCTTACGCCGTTTTTTAGAATTAAATGTCTTGTACCTGTAACCAGGTGACTTGACCTTAACGCCAGCTTCATCGTCATGGGTCATAATGAGATAATTGAAAAAAAAAAAGTTGATCCTGCAGAAGCTTGACAGTTTATCCTGACTTGGCCTTATTTGGAAATTGATACGTTGATCATAAATAAACATTATAATGACAACTTTTTTTTTTTGCCGAAAAAGAAATTCTTTATTATTATACTAAATACTAATGGTACATGATTTGCTCACTCTCTCAAGGATTGATTTATTATAAAACGATAAATGTTGCTTACTCTATGATTGTTTACACCGTAGGGTAAAGCTAAAAAAACAAGAAGATTTGCACAAGTCAAACGATTACTCAATCCTAACGATTCTAGATTGTAAATATACCTTCTTTTTTCTTGGTGAATGCATATACGTCTCTCGCTTCTGACTTGTCAACTTTTTCCTACTTCCTAGAAAGAGTGTCCAAGATAAATTGAAAAAAAAAGAAGAAGAGATTGAGAAGAATGCCGTTAGGAATGTGTAAGTATTAGCCAACGTTTACCCGACATGTCTATAAATTTACTGACCATAACATGGCTATAGCCCTCAAGTGGCTTCTTCTTTATTCTTCAAGTATAACGATGCGCTTGGACCACCATACCATGTACTGGTTGATACAAACTTTATCAACTTTTCGATACAAAACAAATTAGAACTTGTACAGTCCATGATGGATTGTTTATATGCCAAGAGTGAGTTTCTTTGATCGATCGAGTTATCTTTTTACATTATTGTTTTTGTAACTGGCTTCTTTTTTTCATTAGGCATACCATGTATAACTGATTGCGTTATGGCTGAATTGGAGAAACTTGGACCTAAATATCGTATTGCACTTCGGTGAGCATACTGTTGGTTGATTTTCTTGTCATTTTCAAGATCAGTACTGACTTAACGTAATTAGCGTTGCTCGTGATCCTCGCTTTGAACGTTTGCCTTGTTTGCACAAGGGCACTTACGCCGACGATTGTATAGTACAACGAGTCACACAGGTATTTATCACCGTCGATGCATCAATTACACAAGCTTTCCTCTCACACTATGATATTCTCCAGCACAAATGTTTCATAGTAGCCACATGTGATCGGGATCTCAAGCGAAGAATACGGAAAATACCTGGAATACCAATAATGTATATCTCTCGACGTAAATATACGATTGAGAGATTACCTGAGGCGTATGGAGCTCCGCTTTGATTTTATCTTGCGCGCTTAGTCTACCGAGAGTACGTCATGATTATAAGCAAGATTCGACATACAATGAATAATCAAAAGCTCATGGATCAAACAAAGTAATGTACATTTACTTTTTATATGAGTGTTTTTTTTTTCAATAATTTAATAAAGACGCAATACAGGAGCTGGAATATAACTTACTTATTTACATCGAACCGTCTTGGATCGGAGCCAGAGGAAGATTTACCGCGTTATTCAAAGTACGTCAGTGAAACTGAGTATAATAATTCTGTGAACCATTTTACTCATTTGGGAATGAGACGCGAAAATCCCTCAACACTGTTATATGATGCGATGCGATGAAATGTGTCTGTACGAATGTGTTAATCATAATCGATTTGGAGTGAACAGCTCTCCGCATAACGATTCATCACAATTATCTTTAGCGTAAATAGTTATTGCGTCGCTTAAAACGGAACTGCTTCCGACTCTTTGCTTGCGCATTTTTACTCAAACAGTATGTTGAAACTGGCTCAACCGTATAGGTAGCCCGCCAATAAAATTGTACTATATCGATTATTAAAACTAGTTGATTATTAATCGCTGTTTCTTCTTAATTCCTAGACCGATACCCGTCTTGCGTATAGTTAATACTGTCGCTCTTTATATTACTATTACCTGGAAGGGCCTAAGTTTTGATTTTTCGATCTTGAACAATTGGCCGGATCGAACTATTCTTAACCCTTATTTACCAGTCAAGATCTTTGTGAACCGCATTTGAATAGGTTGTTGAGCTCGACGATGGATTTCTGCTCTTACGTGTATCTAGTCCGTTAAAAAGGCAACGTTGGTTAAATAATCAGCCAGTACAGATTATGTTGTATAAAAATGGCACTATCGTATATGTGATCAATTAGGAATATCTCGGAACAAACAAATTAGAGAAAACATGCTATGTATTGATTTCAATGTGTTTTTACCATTGCGAATCAGTTGACCTGTCTCGGTGATAAAAACTTGCGGATAAACTCTTCCAAGGATATGAAAATTATGCATTCTTCGAGAGCGATGTATTGTAGTGTTGAGCATCAATCTTGGGCACGGAAATTGATCACGAGCATACGTCATTGTCACAATAGCAACTGAACTAACTCCACGACGCTTAAACGCTTGAAATCATAATAATAACATTGCAACAATTTGTGTTTGACTCTAACAAAGTGATGATATGTTAGCGCGCGTTAGAACACGAATAACTTTGCTCTTCTTTCCCATAGTTTGGTCATAAAAAGGCAATTACCGGTACTTGCCCCGCTGACATGAGTCACGAGACTGTTCTAAAGTTTACTAGCAAATTATATAAAAACCTGTCTTTTTAGAACTTTTCTGACCGCAAACACTATGTAAGTGATTCTGAGTTTGAAACTAATGTTTTTTGGAGAAAAAAAAATATAGTACCGCGCACCACACACAATATATCAGGACAATTGGTTAGCCATGTTGCACGAATAAGTTCCGATTACAGTCAACTGCCTTTAAACATTAACACCAACTTAAATATCGATTCATGGTGTGACAACCCCAATTTTATTGTGAATATCAATGTGGATATTTGTCGAATAATGCTTGCTTATGCTAACGTTCTTACATGCATTATCAAACGAAAGTAACATTGTTAATTCTAATTCTAGAAATTGAGAAATTCATTAAACACGCACAGATCCTTAAAATCTAATTCCCTTCTGATAAACTATCTATAAAAATATTAATGTTATCGTTATTCTGTTGTTCAAGAAACGATAAAGACGTTCTTATTTATTCTGCATCGAAATTACCTTCGGTTTCGAATTGCCATTATAATTTCCTGGTGTGTATTTATCTGATTTGCCGCCAAGCTGAGTCATGGGATGTCTACGGGTATTTATCTATTTTGCTTTGTCATTCAAAGCCAAGGTATTTTATTGCGATTTTCAAAATGCTGTGACACCCTCAAATTAGTGTGTGCGTGATTACACAGATTACAATTATCACGTGACATTTCGAGTAAAATTCCAGATCGCAATACACGTACTTCCTGGTATTTCTAGAATGTATCTTTTTGGCGCCTGCTTTGACTGCCAGTTTTGCTTTTATTGTGGGAAAGACAATAGCTATGAACTGTGTGGTTGCAATAAGTATACCTACGTGAGGTAGTACGT
>CAJVPJ010001160.1:0-11825 GCA_910592205.1 Paraglomus occultum | reverse complement strand
CATCTACTTTTTAAAAAAGCCATATCACCACGATTGAATGCCATAAAATACTCTATTAATTGCTTTGATTCTGAAGCACGCAGTCGCTGCCTGTCTATAGTCTCAAGTTGTTCGCCTAGAAACGAAGAAAATGGAATTATGGTACGGCTGCGTAAAAAACAAAAAAGATACAAGCAAGTTAAAATGTTATGTGGTTTTCATGTGTTACTATATTACCAATTCTGATTGCCGTATTTCCAACTTCATTTATTCGGGTTTCCAGATTTTCAAAGGACCGGACGACTTCCTGAATATTGGTAGGCTCATATTAACGCATGAGGCTTATTTAAAAACCAGTTGAAATGCGCGTGCTCGTATTAACAACGGTACCTCAAAGGTCGAATTAAGTTCTTGTAATTTCTTCCGGTGAGCTGCTTCCGTAAATTGTACGCTTCCTTCCAAGTCATCGCTCTGCTGTTGTACAGTCTGCCGAAGTTTTTGTAGCTCTTCGATCGAAGCCTCAAATGTTCGAATAAGCGGTTTTGGATTAAAAGCTAAAGGAAAGCATGAAAGAGAATGTTTAGTCTTGGCTTTTTTAAAAAGTAGATGCGTAGATGTTTACCTTTGGGGCTTGTATAGGGAAGGAGATTTTTCGTAGCCTTTTCCACAAAGTCTTTGGTGGTGAATTTGCCCTAAAGTAAGCAGATCGCACTTTAATTGAAGCCCTTGGTTATATGATGCTTCGCAAACATCGAGCTCATACCTGGAAAGTCTCAATACTCAGTAGAGCCTGGAGATCGGGAGCAAGGTCGAATGGGTTTGGCATCTTTGCTCGTTAGATGTTGGATCTTTAAAAAAGGGCAAACGCTTAATAACTGCACCAACTGATTTAAATACAAGATCTGTCTAATTGCGCGCGGGAAGCCAACGCGAAAACTAACGGCGGGAATATCTTTCATGTTTCAGTGCCTGTGTTACACCACGTGCTCTTGTGAATCCCAGAATTTTCTGCTCAGATCGACTGATTGATGAACTCACTCATCCCGTTGCAGATACACGCGAATGAGTGTGAACCCGCAGGACGATAATTTTGAATTCGTTCAAACTCCTTCGCATTCCTTGTGTTGTCCAGTGTAAAGTATCAATAAAGTTGCTTTAATCACGAATAGTAGGTAATTAACATATATATTTATATATCGGCTTTGTGTAGTTGTCATGATGTATGCCGGGAACCATTGATTACGCATGTATGCAATCACTCGTTCTGTGCGTCATGTATATTTCAGAGTTTGGATGTTGAAGCCTGTTGCCCTTTGTGTCGATCGAGACTGAAAATAGAAGGTAGGCTGTATTGTTTATATGTGCCGTGCCATGTGTTTGATATAGTTGTAGACAATGCCTATTTCTTTCGATACGCTCATTCTTTTTTCTTAATGCTTTACTTCAGATCTTCATCCAAATCTGGCACTAGCTGGAATTATACAAGAATTACAAGTTTACTGTAGCAATAAGAAATATGGATGCCCAACTACTGTCAGATTGGACTCTTACCACCATCACATGATGTATTGTACATATTCGCCCACGGTTTGCGATAATTCAAAATATGGATGTGACTTCAAAGGTTGTTTTTGCACATTTGCAAGATTACTTGAGATCCACGTTGGTGAATGTTGCTAACATGTTTATGATGTTTAGGCACAGCTGTGTCAGTGAAGGAACACATGCAGACATGTATATTTGAGAAACTAAAGGTATACATTGACAGTAATAATGCAAAATTGGAAAAATTGGAAAAGACAGTGACGGTATGTCAAGTATAAGTGATATATCTATATATAAATATATTGAATTTGAGATAGTGTTTCTTCTCAGTCCAATTGATCAAAAAACTAATTGCTATTCCCACAAGGATCAACAACAAGAAATTAGCAAACTACGTCGATTTATTTCGAAATTTAATATGCTGGTAAGCAGATGAATAGAGTCTCAGCTATCAACAGCTTTAATGTATAATTGGTGTTTGTATGTTTTCTAGTTTTACATTTTAACATTTTCAAGCCATCAGCAGATGACGTCCAAGACGGTATATCCGATGACCCTGCGATAGGTGACGAGGATGAAGATGTGTATCTTGGGCTGAGCGTATGATTCACCAACAAAATCCTTTTCTTTTTGGCATTAGTTAAAAATATAATCATCACCTAATTTTGTGTAACAGTCATTCCCATACGGTGATATTACATGTCAGCGCACGATTTCGCAACACAAATGTGGTGTAACGTCATTGGCCTTTAGCAGAGGATTGATTTATGCAGGTGCACATGATGGATCCACAAAGGTAAGTTGCAAAATTATCAGCATGACTGGTGGAACTGTTCAACAAACTCATCAATTTCTCCATGACTGTAGATATTCGATGCAGACACGGGGCAAATGATTAAAGACCTAAACGGTCATCAAGTATCAGTGTGGGCTTTGGCTGTCTGTCACGAAACTGAGCGTTTCTTTAGTGCTGGTTCGGATGGTGTGATAAAGGTATGTCTATAAATGTTGATTTTACAAGGTGTACACGTTCGAATTTTAATATCTTTATTATTTCCAAGGTATGGGATTGGAATGCCAACCAACCTAACGCGTGTGTAAAGACTTTGACCCAACATTCCGGAAAAATATATGGCTTGGTTGTATCAGGAAATAAGCTGTTTTCAGCATCTTCAGATAAAACCGTGAAGGTATGGGACCCAATAACATTGGAGAATTTGGCTACATTCACGGGCCATACTGATGGGGTAAATAACCTGACCGCAATACGAGATGATAAATTAGCTACTGCTGGCAGTGACAGCACTGTAAAGGTACGTTGCACCTTATTCATTATAGATTAAAATTATCACGACCCCGTCACCTAATCATTGCGCGTGCTATCTACATTATTTTTTTGAGACAGATTTGGGACGTCACTACAGGCACTTGCATACACACTATTTCATGCAATTCATCAGAGGTTCTTGATGTTGCCTTTGGCGACAATATGCTGTTTGCATCTACAAATGATGCTGTTATACACGTGTATAATATAAATGACAATCATTCAACAGCAATCTCTACACTGTCTGGCCATAACTGGGAGGTGTGGCAATTAGCGTATATTAATGGTGCTATGTTTAGTGCGAGTTTTGACCATACTATTAAACGGTGGGACGTGAGAAATCGTATGATATGCAATGCAACATTAAAGGGACATCAAGGTAAGAGTTGGCCTGGTAAATAGAACATACGAAGCATGATGCGACTGTGTTACTAATACCATACATAATCTTGTATAGGATTTGTTCATGCAATGACACTTGGACATAACAATCTGATAACCGGTTGTGCCGATCGCACCATCAAAGTGAGCATACATTACTTGTTTGAAAGCATTGTATGGTATCTGCGCGGATCGCTAATCTCTCTTTTAGATTTGGCAGTCGTAACATTGAAGAGCTGACGTTTGCCGGGCAACCAATATTCAAAGTAGAGGTGAGGGTTGGATCGGGGGTTTGGATATGAATCGCTATCTCGAGCAACAGGGATTAGATGGAAAATAGACTAGAATCTCCAACACTGTGTAACAACATAGTATTTATGACAGAGATTGATTATGTAATAAATTGCGAATATATTATATCGAAATGTACAAACTGGATACAAATATCGTTGTTCTGCGCTAATATGATTCAATGATGATATCATCACCATAGGACTTTATTGATAAATAAGTAAGCTCTATTTATATGGCTTCCCGACAATGATCGCAAAGTCCATCTGTATAGTTTCACTTGACAAGCTTATCACAATCTAGTAATATATCGATATTTTTACAATGATTTTTTATCCCTTCTTCGATTTCATTTAAATGATGCGAGCACCGGCGGGCGGATGCATGCGATATGCGAGAGAAAGTCCCTTTCTGCTGTATTATCACTTAATCGATTACTCACTGATTCCGTCCAGCATAAACTTTCTCAATAAAGTCATGTAGCAAAACTGGTACTGCCGAAGAGTCTGAACCATTCTCATTCTCTGCTCTCTGAAGAACCCTATTATATGAAATACAAGATCCATCGAATCATCATCCATTATTGGTAATAAAGCCATCGCACTATCAACAGTACAGAACGTGCCGGTTCGACCGACTCCAGCACTGCAATGAACTACGACAGGCCCGACAGCATCCGGTTGAGTGCGAGCGTTATTTTCATCAGCATGCAATTGTTGTAACTCGTTTGTCTTGGAAATTAATTGCAAAAGTGCGTCTGGAGAATCAGGCACTCCATGATCAGCCCATCCCATAAAGTGTAACTGGGTGACCCGACGTGTTTTAAGAGACTGTTCGTTATTATCGTCTTCTTTCCTGGTAAGCGTTATACTCCGTACAATGGATGATATGCTCGGATCTAAACCCTCAGACTCGAGAGTGACTGTCATTCCAATGTCATCAAAATTAAGAGATTTATCCTTCTCGGGCCAATACCTCGCACATTTTGGCATATTCTTCTCTCGTTCTTGCGTCAACATCACCACCACACCACAATTCTGCTCCCATATCATCAACCAAAAATCATCAATTGTCTTTGATAACGGTCCTTGGGCCGCAATGTATCGTCTTATTTTCCCAGGAGCATCAAGATAACTGGCATTGATGTAGTCTGTCTTTCCCGATAAGAGTTTCACGCGTGTTTGGTTGTACGGCATTATATCCATGTATCTGTTATATGGACCAGCAGCCTTGCTATTGGCGATTGTGAGGGAGAAACGACTAGCTGTGTCATTTGCTTGTTTTGAACGTTCACTCTCTTCAGACTCGAGTTTGCGAAATTTTTTTTGTAGAAGTTGGGGATCTGCATTTTGAACGTCTATGAGAAAGCGTGGGATTTGGCGGCGGGAAGGGTTCGTATTCGCTGACATCCTATAAAGATGATATTTGCAACGTAACGATGAGCGGAGATGACTCGCTGAGGGTGATGTCATTTGTCTATGACTGACTGTGAAGGAAAGTCATACGTTGATCAGTAGAAGATCCTTGAACGTAATAACGTGAACGCTCAAATAAGTCGACTTGCCAATGAATTTCCTTGATTTTTGCTGATTAGACATCTTTCATCTATCATTGAGATAATAATTGTAATCCGCGTAATGTAATCGTCCTATTTCTATTAGCAATGTTGGTTGCAGGATGCGTCACCGGTCACTTTATATTGCTACTTTCCGGAAAAGCATCACGACAACCCTAACGCAACAAACTACTAAACCTTGTCCCATTTTACAGTAGCACTAAATAATAAGATTGCTAGTGACCTTTCCCCGTGAGGGTAGAACAAACAAACGCGTAAAAGAGGAAGACTCGCCACGATTGCAAAGTCTATTACAATAAAGACGCGTTCAGCTAAACGATACAACAATATTCTTCATTGCTGGCACGAAAAGTGGGCTTTGAGTTTATGGCTACGTTTATCTGACAAGTCAATTTATAATTAATAGCATCATTCCCAAAAAAGAGGTCACCATGATTACTTTACCAATTATACATGGAAGAAATTTATTCACAAAAAACAGTAAGATATCTTTCAGGATATAATTTTAATAATATATATTATAACAGGTCTTCCAACTAAATCGTAATTCAAGTATTGTTGTTCGCTGCTGCTTTCCAAGTAACGGGGAAAAAAGAGTAGGAATTACTTCTACTTCGGGAATTGGGGCGAAAACACTTGGCGACACAACCCTTCATTCTTTTTTAGGAATTGGCATATAAGTTAAATTGATATGTAAACGTTGTATTGTTGCCAAACTTACTTTATTGAGACTTGTTGTATGGTCGTACGTTGACTCGACGTCGAAATTTCACAATTTTTGTTGAGAAAGTCTTTTGAAGTTGTAAGCTTTAATAGGATATAATGCAATCGATCAATTGTTGCACAATTGCTGTCATTTTTCGAAGGATCCAAGTAGCGCCGATTATAGTCTATTCGTTGGCGTTTTTGCAATCCAAATTGAATTTAATGGTTTCTAAGACTATTGCTGCCGACTGTTAAGTTCGCTGATAAATGACGACGTGTTTTTATTCAACTTCCTATGTCTTATACTTATTTGGAACTATTTATTCATAACCTGTCATTGAAATGTAACGTGTTTTTCTCTTCCTATAAGAATTACCATTAGAAAGGCGGCGTTTAACACTTGTTTAGTGACCCTAACATATTGCATTCATATAAAAGTTTTCTTCATATTTATCAAGCGGTCGCCCGCGAAAGTTGCTCTCTGAAAGTGTCCCCGATCGGAAACATAATTATCTATAACAGCCAAAAAACTGAAATACTATCCTGGAAAAAATAAATATCCCATCGGAGCAACTAACTATGATTGAGTACCACTGATTGTACGTACCATTTGCTGTAACTTTCAACGAAACTGGCGTTCTTTACGTCCGGTCACGCGTTATAAACAGATGGTCACTCACGCTTGGAAAACATCAGTGAGAGTGCTGACATTCGTTGGGTACTGAGGGGTTTTTTTTTGTTTTATGTTTTTTTTTTTGGCAGAATTAAACCTCACAATGTTTTGGAGTTGTCTATCCTCCCAGCCCGAATGCGGAACGCTTATCAAGAATTTCTCCCAGCTCTTTTTCTTAGCGGGAAAAAGGATATCGATAGTATATACTATACTTACGTATCATCGAATGAGAAACGCACGAGGTTACATTATATTTTAAGTTATATATCCAAACGTTCTATCCTTGACTAATTGCTCAAGTTCGTGCAGCACGATTGACTACTCGTGGAAGCTTAGGCTATTAAAAAGATATCTTAGATACGTGCAACTGCATCTCAGCCTACAGTTATTGCAAACAATTTTACAGGTAAAGTAGAGAATTTATTAAATATATCGATCGATGCGCACGCTCGACAGTTGATTTGAACGATAGTTAATATCCTTATCATTGATACGAGTTTCATTCGTCGTCGTTATTACTGTTATTATTGTTGTTTTCGTTGTCGTTGTTATTGTCGTTGTTATTGTCGTTGTTATTGTCGTTGTCATTATTATTATCATTGTTGTCCTCATCATTATCCTAGAATATCATAATTTTAAACAGTTTGATCATGACAGTATTATAATGATTCATGTTTTTCGTAATAGATATACCTGTAATTCATCAGGAAAAGCGTCATCAAGGAAATCATCAGGGATCTCGGCAGGGAAACTGCTGGCCAAGTCGCCAGGAAAAGCGCCAGGGAGAACGTCAGGAAAAGCGCCGGGTACGCCAAAACGAGCTTCAGGATCTATAATTCCATCCATAGGCGGATCGAAAAATAATTCTTCGTCCTCAATGATATGGTTATTTAATCTTTCAGCCAATCTATTGAGGTCCGCGTTCTACGACGTATCCAAAACATGAGTTAACCAACCGTTCATAATCGACTATTAAAATTGGTGGCACGTAACCGCATTATTGTCAATAATTACTCACTGGTGCTCCGTTTAACAGCCTTCTCAATTGAGCCACTAAGAAATTTTGCCACCTGTGAGTACGCGCTCCCGAACTCGATCCCATCACATATCGGTCATATTGATTGTCGCCGTCAGTCGGCGGCAATGGATCGTACAGCATTATCTCCATCGCACTTATTTCAGGAGGCAGATGGCCACGGAGATTGTTGTTCTCTAATAATTAACAAGACACTTGGTCAAACACTGCCAACAAAGATACCAAACTCGTATATAGTAAATACCTATACCTGATACAATTACAAATCGACAAACATTTTGCGGTACCCCGGCATTATAAAATGATTCACGAATGCATTCACCAACCTCTATTTGTCCTTTAAGCGTCGCAGAACGTCCAGTTGGAAATATACAAAAAACACATGTTAGTTCATGCAAAACGGTCACCAGAACTCGTATGGGATGGAATAAAAATTACAAGCTGATTTCCACCTTCCTGCTCGCTGACGTGTTCGGATAGTTCAGACATTAGACTAACTAACGTAGTCGTTAACCACGAAGCTACCTGTTGAGATTAATATAAGTTATCAAATTCAAAGCCAAATTCACACGTCACTGGACAATAAAAACACGTACTTCCGATTGTGCCCATAATGAAGAAGTCTGTTCAATGTACAAATCATACAATAGGCTCAAGTAAGACTTATCCTCGCTGCATGATGAAGAAGTATTTGTAATGATACAATTATACAAAGCAGATAACACGGAGAGAAAAAAAGCTCTTACAGTGGTTGAAAATATGCATGACTGACAATGTCGCTGCCCAATATGATATCACATTTCTTAGCCAATCCTAACACTATCCCCGGGAAATATATAATTGCAAGTTTTAACAGAGCAGAACTCTCCTCATTAGCCTATAATAATGATAACCATACATTATTAATAAGGTAACAGTTCCATCACTAATATTAACGTTCTTTGATTACACTTACCGAGTCCTTATCATCTTGCAGTTCTAGATGGAATTTGGCCAGTGCCCTCGAATATGCAAAATTGGGATATCTATAGAGTTTTTTCGCCTTCCACTCATTAGCCATAGTATATACATATGAATACTGCCGCGTTTTAAGCCCAAAGAAATCAATAAATAACAATGCAGACAACGGATCGCTCTCAGGTGACAAAGCTAAAAGTAATCTGGTGAAACCAAACGCTGTCTGCCAACATCCTCTGCGAGACAAAAACATTGCATGTCTGAATAATGCTAGGAAAAATGCCCTGCAAAATACAAACAGAAAAACCAGTGAGATGGAAGAACACGAGTAAGAAAAAAAGCATTCCATAATCTCCAAACCAAAAGTGGGTGGCACAAATACCAACCGATTCTCAAAGTGTTTGTAATCCAGCCGAACTGTTCCTTTTGATATGTAGAATTCAGGATGAAAACACTTTTCGAACGCATACAATGCGCGCTCAACCATCTCTCCGGCAACACCATGATCTCCAGACATTTTGCAAATATCGCTCAGTTGCAGCAACGAATCAATATGATATGGATTATCGCGCACAAGAGCAGCAATGGTGTTTGGATCTAATAATAATTATCCTTGTATGCTTAGTATTTTCTCTACGAGTTACAAACCACCCAAAACAATTAATCGGAAATTAAGAGACTTTATAAAACTTACCGTGACTAGCAATGCAATCAAGAAACAACTCTTGTATAGAACGATACTTTTGCGAATGATTTATCTTAAAATATTGAACTCCGTTCTTCTCTTCCACAAACTCCATACTCAATCCGTATCCTACTCTGTCAATTGGAGGCCAACTATCTCGAGGTCTAGCCAAGAGCATTCTCTTGGCCGTACGAGAATAGTTCCGACCACGGATTTCTCGATCTACCTGAACAACTATGTTAAACATGAGACGTGCAAAATACAAAAAGGGCGAGAGAATGAATAGTAGAATAATAATTGGGTTTTTTTTTCACTCACAACGGCAGATCCAAACATTCTCCTCATCTCAGCATCGGCATCTAGCATTTTAGTATCTACTGTCAGTAGTGATATATTCGAATTGTCACGGGGGAAATCTGATTTGGCCTTTTTTGATTTATTCGTTTTCACTGAATTACTAGATTGTGGACCAAGTCTATTTATTATTCGATATATATAGGCATTAGCATATAAGTGTATAGTTGAAGAAACATTAAGGAGGATGACTTACTCTTTGGTAATCTCTCTGATAGCCCTTTCCAACTCTCCCACACTCATCTCATCAATTTGATTCGTTCTCGTGGTGGTCTGGTCTCCTCTTGACTTTTTCTTCTTTTTCTTCTTTTTGGACTTGGTCGTCGGAGCAATCGGTTTCTATGTACATATAGAAAAAGGGGGTTTATTGAAAACGTTCCCATAATACACTAGTTAAGATCAAACTAATTCATTGTGCATCAACAAGTTTCGATCTATATATTTCGACTTGCCTCCCCCTTTGAATCTTCGTCCTTTAACTCCTCCTCAGCAGACCTTTCCTCGTCATTATTATTTTCTTCTTCTTCATTAAGCTGTCATATATGCGTGTTAATATCACTTCTTTCGTACGGTACACCATTGGCTCGGCCCTAACGCGAAAGGCCGCCACAGAGACATTACCAAATCAAACAAATTTTTGGCTGGTTCGTTTCGTTCAGCATCCAATTCCTCAAAATCCAAATTACTGGAACTTCCTCGTTCCGCTTGTAGCTCCTTATCTTTTAAAGCTTTTCTGTAGGCACGACCCGACATCCTGGAGAAGTCTATGTGATTACAATGTGCTCTGCCACAATTTTTCTATCTGGCACGTGAGCAAAACAGGAACTTTTTGTACCACTGGGAATTGGAATCTGTTATTTACCTGCATAGACACCTGTCACACATTCTATACTATTCAACACGTTGCCACTATCGCGCTGATCGCGCGAGCCATGGTAGAAAAGCAACCAAACATCTTCATTGCATGTGCAAGAATTCACGCAATTTGCAAATCTTGACACTTAGCGGCTCTACTTTATGACTTTATGACAATAAACGTTTGCGGTTTCAGGTAACAACGAAAAATATTAATCATACCAGCGTCGAGTGAAACGTTATAATACAAAGCGTGTCGTGTAAAAAGAGCTCATTGCATAACACAAATAGTAGTAATTCAATACACGTAACCTTCCATTCGAAGTCAGCTTCGTGTCAACTTGCAACTGATCTAAATCTATAATATTTCTGCTCGCTTACTTAACTCCGTGCGAGAATAATCACCCGTATCCAAATAAGGGTACATACGATATGATAATAAAAACAATTATTATACTACACAGAGTCGAGATGTTCTGTAAATCTTATTTGTCTTAAACTAACTAATTAAACAACAGTAATTCCTTCAATATTGACTATAAGCTCTCGTTCTGCTATACACTAATGATCTTTACAGCTGAGTGAGCCGTTTATAGGTACAAGACTGTATATCCGGTTAAAATGAAAGAAGGAAGTAATTTAATTTCAATGGGAAATCGTTTATTCAATTTCCGTTGATATAAAGGCTTATTATCGTCAATAGTTCAAACTAAGTTTTACCGATGGGATGATCTACTATTACGCGGAAAAAAACAGTACATGTCTAAAATTAAATAAGCCTTGTGTCAAAATAACAATGTATTCGAGAACGAACAGGTTTGGGTACGAAAACAATGTCGGGAAGCATACATATCATCCAGCCGATGCAGACGCTTTGAAACGAGCTCGAATGTTGCTATGTTTTATTCAGAAACGATTAGCATAAAGCTCATTGCCAATTTTACACATTGTCTCAAGATTTTTTTTTTTTTACATAAGCAAATAATCTACCCGTGCGCGATTGATTTAAGTCAACCATATTGTAACATGTGAAAGCACATCGTATAATTCGATAACCGTAATAGTAAATAACCCCGTTGAAGTACAACTTTATTCGAAAAGAAATTGAGTCACTAAATTATAATCAGCGGATAATGTTAATATAAATATTGTAGATTGACTTTATTTTGTACTAATGCGTAACATACCTGCAGCTGAATCCAAATCATAGCTATTTCTCGGTTTAGGCAAAGATCCAGTGGGTAAGCGTGTGCTGGAATATTTACTCTCTTTCTCGAGACGTGATAAGGGTTTTACATCAGTATGATAGATAGTATTCCACACGTTGTCATCAGATTTACCCTTTTGTACATCTTCAATAATATCGCCAATTTCCCGGCAAAGCGTCCATCCATCCTTTGGACGCTTATCAGGATCAGCATCACAACACCGCTCGGCAAGTTTCTTGTATTCCTCTGGCGC
>CAJVPJ010001159.1:0-11835 GCA_910592205.1 Paraglomus occultum | reverse complement strand
ATGCAGTTGGATTTTTGCCGAAAGGAAAAACAGATACAGAAGATGCTGTAATACTAGAGACAAGTCTCAACCCATATTCTCCCGGCTCCACTGGATCACACGTAGACTTGAAAACGTATTCTAAAACGCCAGATTGGTTGATGATCTACATGGTAATACCGGGAAAGACGTTCCAACAAATTGATAAGGATAATGGAGCAGCGACTCCTGATACAATTGTTGGACCCAAGATAAGGGCAATGATGGAATCAATAGGGTAATTATTTAATGAACGTTATACAATATAAACGTGTATATGTTTGTAAATAGTTATTACGATAATTAACGACTTGTTACTTTACCTTTATTCTAGAATTCCTACCCCCGAAAACCCAACGCCATTTGTTCCAACAATAGTAGACGAGGAACCGCTCTCGAGCAGTAAATAAATTTAAATTTAGAAAAAAGTGGTTTATTATGCTAATCTGCTTATTATTTAAATATCGTTTACCTGTAATAATAAAGGACATTTAATAGGCTAGACAGAAGAAAAAAAGGATTTGTATAATATTTGTTAATTGGGCATGTCAAAGAATATTGGGAATAATGTTATCGATTAGAATAAATACTGTACAATATTTGCTCAATAATGTAATGCAATTTCCCGGTAACAATGATTATTTGGTATCACATTAATTGGCGTAATAAATATATGAGTTTTCCTATTACAAAAAAAAACCAACCTTTTATCAAAATGTTTATGGTGTGCTTCCTTACTTGCCATATTTAAGTAATTACATTAAACTTTAAATTTTATATTTTCTCTGGCCTATTTTTAATATATTTCTCTTGCCGACTTTTTATAAACAGGGTAACTAAGATAAGAATTTTAAAACAAATTATAGTCGTGGCGGTTCTGAATAAAAACTGGTGCCATTGCAATATACTTTTTTATCGCAAACAACAATTTTATCTTAGTTATAGTTTTACATTCAAACAAAAGTTGGCACCATACTTTGTGTTTTTTATTTTGCAAGACTTCCAATTGGCCGTTTGTGTTGTTTACATCATCGAGCTAGAAACTGGGTTCTTTACAAAGTATATCTACATCCACCTCCAGTCCCTAGAATTAGAACTAATGAAAATATAATGAGTAAATGCATCATCGTAGTTATTAGTTATTGTTGAACGTTCACAGCAGACCGTCCACCGTACGCCAGGGCTGGGTACCTGACTGGCGACTTTCGCAAGCTGTGGCCACGACGCGCTTTCAATTAAAATAACCAGTGTATCTTATTCACCACACCCGAGGTCATATGCACTCAGTACGGCTTTCAGTAACGGAGAGAACGTTCACAGCACAAGCTGCGGCCACGAAGCGCTTTCAATCTCCGATTTACACCTAAGTGGCAGCGTAACTTTGGATACGTAAAAACTTAACAATTACTCAGTGAAAACTCACCTCCGTCTATTAGCTTTCATACCCGCTTCTTGTAATATATTAAGCACCATCTTGTTCGAAATTTTGTTCCCACTTCTGCAGTATTTGACATCCTAGAAATTTGAATATTAGATTTTGAGAACTGTTTCCAGTAACTAAAAAAAAATAATGTTGTTTATGTAGTTTTTGTCAATATCATGTTTAAAATCCGTTACCTTCAAGAGAAATGTTATTGTCCGGAACAAAGCGAAGCATTATTACTCTCTACTGATCTCGACTAATGATTGTGATGATGACGACGTTTTTATTATCTTCTCTGTCCCGCACATGATCTCGACCAGTGATTGTGATTCATGATGATGACGTTATTAACGAATATTTTTAACGACGGATATTTAATATTGGGCGTCGATTTGATTTATACAAATCGTGACGTAATCGCCAAATTCGGAAGGTATCGGTATAATTTAGTTAGTCTCCTGCTGCCAAAAGCGGGGTCATTTTTCTATAACTTAAAGTATACAGTACTACATATAAATATACGTATAAGTATTCGTATAAGTATAAATATAAGTATAGGTATAGGTATAAAGTAAGTATAAAGTAAGTATAAAGTAAGTATAAAGTAAGTATAAAGTATACATTAATTTAAATATATTTTACATTTGATAGGTTCGTCTTTATTAAACAAATGCTCTTGGGAACGAAAAAATTACTCCAATGTTCGCTGCACTTTCTTCAGGTGATTGATTGTTCAACTCTGGAAATTCTTTGTCGATCACTGTTTGCAAACTTCCTATTTCGGAAAAATAAAAAATTTCTCACACTATATTCGATTCCGTTACTTCCAATAGCACTAATAATAGTATCGTCATTATTATGCTGGATTGCTTTTGCATAAACATTACAATTCAAATAGTGCTAATCATCTAATACATATAAGACTACAGTTGCCTCGGTTTCCCCAAAATCTGTGTTATGCATATAGATCAAACTCATAATTGAGGCTGCCAAAATCTAAAAAGTATGTAGGTATTATGCACCTCAATAAGTTAACGAACAAAATTTCCCTCCAATAAATCAATCCTATTAGTATTAGACAATGTGTGCTCACTGTCACAGAACACACTAATATACGTACAATGACCTGAGATTTCTCGTCTCAATAGCAGTTATAGATCTCATTGTTGATAATAATTCGAAATCTTAATATCCCATTTTTCTCAAAAACAAATAGTTTAAGTTTAAGAAATATTCTCGTCCACACCAATAAGCGATCATTATTGAGTGTTACACACACGAAATCGTCAAGTTGATCAGAATGATGTCTATTCCTTTTTTGTAATTGAAACAATTACCGCCGGATATTCCGTTAGTGACTTGCTAGTACTAGGCAAACAATTACGTCACAACCAGCAAGTCATCCTCTTACAAAATCAGAGTCGATTAAAACTTTGTTTACCAATTGCACACACTTTATTAGTAAATCTAGTCACTGTTACAGGCCCCCGTAAAAACCGTCATCGCTGCATTCGCTAAAGGCACAGTCTATATCCACAAAAATTGCCTGCTTTTTTACCTGAATTATATTCGTACCAAGCCCAAAATTTCTTTCAAGCATTGATGATGCTCTTTGACAACCGATTGTATTCCCGGACTAAATTTGTGTCAGCTGTAATCTGAATAAGAAAAGGTGCGTCAAATAGTAACATTTATCGATGTATAGTCGTACTGTTCAACAGGACTTGTAACTACAGGGGTCGGTATATCTGGGGATGGGATGTCCATCATATGTCATGTTGGAATAGTAAAGAAATTATTTCATTGACAGTACGAGACAACCTATTTGCGTATAAACAATAAATATGTGTCACTTTAACGTTATAAATTTTTAACATGATGAATGAATAATCTATGTAATATTATTTGTATTGCGCCTGTACGACGATTGTGAGCATCACATCATAAGGAATGTGAAAAGAGTTCGATCCCGATGTTGATGTATGACGTAATTGTTTGACATTTGGGAATTTTCGCCCATAATTCATATGCATTTGCATAGCAAGTCCCAACGGAATATCCGTCAGTAATATCGTACCTACAGCACAGTGATGATCGTTCGTTCGTTCAGAACATTATCGCTCGGGAGAGTCTTATTATCAATGTCTGAATATCTTTGAATCTTTGTATAAAGAAATGAGCGATTTTGTTGATTTGTCCTCGGGTCTTTCAGCCGACTATGAGAAACTGTATGAAAGTCGCAGATATACAGATGTTTCAATCCACATTGGAAAGGAACCAAATAGCAAAATATTTTTTGCTCATACGTTGGTATTATGCACGAGAAGCAAATTTCTTGAGAAAAGCTTAACGGGGAATGCAGAGTCGTCTGACGAGATTCACAAGCCTGCCATAACATTCACATTCGAAGATGTGACTCCTGACGTTTTCGAAATCTTGCTCAGGTAAGAATGTTAATATTAACGGCATGGGCACGCGTCATATGGACAATAATTATTCTAACATTCGTTGCAATTTCATAATAGATATATCTACACGGGGCGAATATCCTATGATGCATGCAAGAATATTGGTTGGATCAGGCTTATGGATGGAGCCAGAAAGTTTGAACTGCTTGATCTTCTCACTGCAATCGAAACTTGGTTGATTGATCAACAGGAATGGATTCAACAGAATATTTTCACAGTTCACAAGTATGCTGTATCTGTGTCTTCTTTGAACAGGCTTTTGGATTATTGCAATCGGATTATGATTTCACATCCAGATATTGTTATTAAATCAAGTGATTTTGCAATCTTACCAAAAGAAACTTTGATTACTCTTCTCAAGAATGATGACCTTGATATGGCAGAAGATGATGTATGGTTGTCAGTCATACAATGGGCCACTAAACAAGTTCCTGAACTAGAGCTTGCAAATGATCCAAATGATTGGTCATTTAATGATATTAACACAGTCAAGGATATTATAGCAGATTTTATACCACATATAAGAGTTTTCAGTATCACTCCTAACATGATAGCTCTGTATCATGAGTTATTGCCAAGAAAACTGCGTTATGATTTACTCAATCATCATATGGATAGCAGCTATAAACCAGTCACATGCATACTACCATCAAGAAAACATAATAATAACATTGATTCAGTTATCATAAATGAGCAGCAAGCAGAGTGGATTTTATCAAAAATCGTGGAATCAAAAACGAGACTTCAACAGAATAAAAGGGTCCCCATGGAGCGAGATGTTGCTTATAAACTTACTCTACTTTACAGACAAAGCAGGGATGGTAATACAGTTGCAAAATTTAGAGAATTGTGCAATGACAAGGGCCCCACAATTACCGTTGGTAAAGTATCAGATACTGGGGAAATACTTGGTGGATACAACCCAACCGCATGGATTTCTGGAATAATGTATGTTACCACTGAAGAAAGTTTTATATTTGCATTAGGTAAAGATATTGATAAGAGTATAGTAAGTTTCGTTGTTGATAATTCGTATGCTGTTCGTAATAATGAAGATTATTTTCCCATATTTGGGGATGGCGGCGCTGATTTAACATTTGGAAACGGCACATGTAGTAAACCTCGTGCTCGCAAAAGCGCATATCAAGTTCCAATAAGATCTTCATCAGATTATTTTGAATGGATTGATTGGGAGGTGTTTTTAGTAAAAAAACTAAGATAATACAGTAGTAAGAGTAGTATATTGATAATATTGACATGACAAAGATTTGACATTGATTAGTAATAGTTATCTGTATACAATGTTTTGGTATGAGAATTGAAAATTGATGATAATATTAACATGGCAAAGATGTCATTCATTGATAATTAACAATCAGGGAAAAACTGTAACGTTTACATCATTAATTGTATAGAAACATTAAATAATTACGAAATACAAAGTAGTCGTATACCTGGTGGAGCCGCAACGTTTTCGTTTTATCCCTGAACCAAAACAACGGCAAATTTATTGAACCATTGACTGGCGGTGCACAGACAAATACAGTATTACTTGTCTATTACTATGGAAAATTTCCTATTTACTTAACGATAACCCTCTTGATATGGTAATTTCCACCACGTGCTACTTCCGATCGACAGTGCAGATTGCCCTGAAGTATTAAACAAAGGATAGTTATTATTATTGGGCAATATTGATTTATTCATTGGTTTCGCTAACGATTACATCTCAAACTCTTACGCTGTTCATCATCGAAGTTTTTTGAAAACGCTTATGACTCAATAGTCTTACCTCACTATCTACATTTATTTCAACTTACTTGCATCGCATTCGTTTTACGTATGGTCAATCGGAATATTACCGGGTTTGGCAAAGCGGCACTATCCGTTCAAGCAGCATTTTTGAGTGGCAGGAACAACCGAGCAAAAAAAAGCCATTTAATAATGGAATAATACACTGCTAGTATTTCGCTACACCATCTTACTTTATGCAGCAGGCCAACCAGCGTCAAGTACGTAATTTTCTCTCCAGAATGCGTTTGCATTAATGATACATAAACGCAACACCTTATTAGCCAATATTTTATTCATTCTAGTCACATGTTTCTGCAGGCGCGTATATACCAGCCGCTTCCGACGTGGGAACGTGGGACACAAGAATGCCATGGTAATCGAAGAATATAGCCGTTTGTTGCCACATAAGACTAATATTTATACTATACAAATGTGTTTTGATTCTGCATTTTGTGAAACTAATTCAATAAGTTCTTATGTTCTTAATTAATGTATTTTGATTAACGTTTCGTTCTACTTTCGAGCAAATTAGAATATCACTATGCTTGTCGTACTTCGCCAGTCCGCCGGGCTCAGCACAACACAACTGCTCTAGCTATTAGTAAAATTCGTGTTATCTTTATATTTATATTAATGTTTTAATCTGCGTCGCAAATCCAGTCCTCATCGCAATAGGCATAGTGTCTAATATCACAATCAATGAGCACAACGTTTTTTATGTAACGCTCGATGCTGATATTGAACATTTTTATTTTTCTTAAATACTCATAATTGGATTTAGAAAAACTTGTCTACCGTATGTTTGCAATGACCCTTAACAATAAGCATAAATATTAATTTTGACTGAAGATAACAAATTTTCTTTTCTGGTATAATGATCAACAAACCCCTGCCGGGACATGTCCCATGCCTACATTATTAATAGAGGGAACATGCGCCATCGCATTAACAGAGGGAACATGCTCCACTGAATTAACAGGGAGAACATCTGCATCGACAGTGTCCGAATTCTGAGGGTATTCGATTTTGGCAGACGTTAAAATCAAAATTATAATAATAGTTATCGTCGCGCCAACTGGATAAAAAGCGAAAAGTACCACATGGACTGGTATGAGCAAAACTCTAAACAAGTTCAATGTAAATAATAACGCATTTGGTGGATCAAATGTAGTCACACAGCGATGATGTATCAATCGAATCGCAGCGAAAATAACTACTATTACTCCAACTATAACACTTGCACGAGCGCTTATATCGGATTCATCAATTAAAGTCTGCGTCGGCATCGTCGGCATCAATGCAAATACCACGAAACTAATCTACAAAGTTAAATATATTGCGTTAGAAAGTAAAATGTAATAGATATATGACGCCAAGTACATTAACAAAGTAAACTTACCCCAGACACCCAAAGAATAATCAGCAAAATTATGCCCAAAATAGCATTGCAATTAGTGAGTCGTGTACGCTTTAGTGTATATAATATCAATGTCAATATCATCAATATCATCAAACAGTAAGATGTCATCCTAACACTCTCCGTAGTAGTAAGAGTGACGTAAATTAAAGCGCTGTGTGTTTGTGGATTATAATCTTCATGAATATTTGGTTTGCCTGGGTCATTCAAATCCTTGATGCTTGATATAGCAAAGGTTAGAGCTATTCCGTTAATTAGTAGTTTAAAGATAGATAGAACGATGTCTCGGCTCCTTATCATATAGAAGAGTGTGAGCCCTGCGCCGATAACAGCAAACTAATAAATTTAATATTATGTAAAATTAATGAATATTCTCGTTAAAAAACGATCAACTTGCTACTGGCTTACCGCCGCTATTGCCCTTACACAATTGACAAGTGTGTCTAGTTCTGGATCGGGCATTTTGCAGTCAAGAACTCATTTCTGCGTTCGTCTTTGTCGGTTTAAATACTGTAAGTGCGTTTACACGTATGTAACACTCGATTGCTCTTTGTGACTTCAACATTAATGTCAAGTTACATGGTCGATCAAACAGACGCACCCCGTAATGTGTTACATCAAGTCGCACAGCGTTGCGGAATTATTCAATGAAAAAAGTGACAACTTACCATTGTTGGAGCAGCAATCTCATTTAGCAAAGATAAACCTATCGGAAGCAATCGCAGTCTCCTCGTAAACAACATGTCAGCTCATCGTTATTCAATCAATAGTTTGTTTCAAATTCTAGAATAACTGTTTATAATCGAACAAGATTTTTAGTTAAGAGGAGTTTTGCTCTTTTACTCTAGGGCTTAAGTCTTAACAGTGGCCTGTCTTTTGTAGTTTACTGTAATAACTCAATGATCGGAGAGTTTTGATTGTTGGAATGGATGGTATCCTAGTTTACGTAATTATTCGAGTGTTAAAAGGTAACTAGAGAGTTGGTCAGTCATAATAAAATCAAAATTATAAAACAAGTTCGGTAATATGTATTACAAGTCATAATTTAATGATATCGCAGTGATAATATCTACAGTGTGTTGCGTTTCAATAAATTTGATCTATTTATTGTTTCTGCAATGTTGCTTCATATGATAATTGGCCATACTGTAGTACGGCAACAGTATATTAACGCTAAGTACAATGTAAATTGCCTATTTTATGTTTCTTCGTTCTTCGTTCTTCGTTCTTCGTTCTCTCCATCGGCACTTTATTTATACATACGGTACGGTGTGCGTAATGGTACGACCACTCTCCACCCTATGGGGACCAACGTTTTATAAGTTTTTGTCTCTTGGTCCTTTTGAAAACATGCTATTCTCTACTTGCTAACTCATCTGACAAACTAATACCTACTTAAGATTTCATTTACTGTGAAAATATATACTCACATTGATAATGAATTGGATGATTTAAGTTCCCATTATTTATTCTTTTATAATAACAAAAAGTAAATTTAATTCATTTTTGATATTTCTTATCCGCATTGTCCTATTCTTATTACTCATAAAGGGAATCAATTTTCTTAATTCGAAACACAGATGACCATAATGGGTTATTCCTACCACTAACTTCACTCTTGATTACGGTGATCGTCACGCATAATATGATTGTTAATTTCGCTTCAAATAAATGTATTACCGTTTATTTTTCAAACACTTATTGCAACGTTGATCTATCCTCCCACCTTATCTCGTGCTTCGATATTGCTTGCCTAATTATGTTACGCTTAATTTGTATTGTCAAGTTTCATCAATTTGTTGCGTAAAATTCTAGACTCCGTTTCGTGTTACACTCGCTTCGTACATACTATCCCTTTTTGTATCCGTAGGTTAATTAGCTGTGTCCTAACATTAGCCATATATTTCAGATAAAGGTTGCACACCAGCAAATTTTTCAGAAATAATGTACGTTTAACGTATCGGACCTGAAGATAACAATTTAGAATTGTTTATTATTGGCTCAGTCATACAACCTATATTTATTTATTCTCATTTTAACTCTGGCAATAAACATTTACCTCTGTGATTGTTTATATCAGGAAGTAAAGTTTTAAGGTTGTGCAATATAACTAAACACCTTGTCAAATCTCGAAACAAAAAAGAAGTAAATATTCCAGTATGCTCTTACTACTGGAGGATTCAGCTGCAGATATGCAAATAGCCGAAATTAATTCATAATATCAAAATTGTCAATTGTCTTATCATTTAATAATTCAAAGTTTCAAATTTTATCTATACAAACGAGATGGACATGTTGTTTAGCCAAGTTAAAAACTATTAGAAAGTCAGGTCCCAGATTATTTGCCACATTATTACGATATTAAATTTTTTTAATTACATGCAAGCAACACGTTGTTCTTTCATAAACTCAACTGTCGAATTATTTGCTTCAACTAATTTATTTCTCAATTCTTTTTCTTGGGATTAGTTTGACTAATTTATTACAATGACGCCATTACGCCATGGATGCACGCACATAGCGGAATGGAATGAATTGACCCGTGTAACACTCAAAAAAATAGTTGATGAATCGGATTTTTATCAGGTAAATTATCTCACGCCGATTGTTCGCCACATGTAATGCTAGATAGACTTTCATATTCTTCTTCTGATATACCACACGTCCGAACGTGAGTCTACACCATCACTACCGTAAAACCCACCGCACAAATGCACAACAATAACGCTACATTTATAACACACGTCACGCAATGCGTAGATGGCAATGGGCATATATCTGTATTTCAATAACATATTTCCAACATACTAACATTATTGTAGGTAATAATTCTATTAGAATATAAATACATTAATTCTGTAGGAGAATGTCTCTTAGTAATAATTTTCTATAAAATAAATCTGATCAAGAGTAACATAAACTCTTCAAAGCGTTACTGCTAATAAAGTTTACCAAAAAGCTTAAAAAAGAAACAACCATAAACAGATCTCAGAAAAGTATTTCGACGAAATTATTGCTGAGAATAAAATTGGGAGTGGAAGCATTACTAGTAGCTAATATAAATTTGAGTAACTTGACTAATTCACTGTTATTGTAAACGGGAATAATGACAGAAATTGTCAACAACTTTTATTTTCGCTGAGATTTATCAAAAATTTTCCGGCTTATAAACTAATATCGCCAACAATTCTTAAGAAAACTGAAGTTTTTCTATCTAATTAACTTATAATAATATTTACCTTAATTCGATGTTAACCTGATTTGTCAATGATGGCATTCCATTCGTCATTTGCTTGTATCATTTCCCATATTAAACTTTCCTTGAATTACTTCTTCAGGAAGATTTTTTACGACCACTTTTATATATCCTTATATCCGATTTTTATATACTGCTGTAAATAAGGACCTCCCCACATCCCGCGACATCGTGAGTGTATTTATAAAAAAATAAAATTGCGTGCCGCAGTATTTTTTTTTAATACATAAAGCGAATGTGTTACAATAACAAGGCAACTGTCATGCAGTTTATTATTATATAAATTTAGAATTTTTAACTCACAATATCTCCCTCTCCTAGTGACAACCTTTTCTAGTAAAGTTTGGTTAGTTTACTAAATGATTAAAATTATCGTTAAATGTTATTAGTATATTTTTGTTTGCCCCGAAAACATTACAATTAGACTAATAAATGACGGTTATTAGTTCAGTAACCCATAAATAGCATTATATTTCGGTTTAGTGTATTTTACATTTATGTTTGTTGTAGGCGATTTATTCTAATTATAACTAAAACACATTACATATATTATTTTAATTTCCCATAACTACGCACATTTCAGAATATAAAAAATTTAGTTTTTTTCTTTTCGCCATAAATGGAAAATTATATATATCTAAAAGTATCAATAACACAACTTGATCAAAATGTCGACATATTTTCTCTTGATACCAACGCAATTATTTTCGATGTAAATACGGATTCATAACTTTCCATGTCGCTGCACACAATAATACGCCTACATAAATCTTCCAACGATAGCAATAATTATTCATACTAGCGTCTGCTGCATTGTTGTATGTCGGATTGAAATAGTAAAGACAACCAGGTAACAACATTATAAATCATTTATTGGCATTATGATATCAACCCTAATTGCGTATAAACAACTGAGTTTGTTTTAAATATATGCTACTTTAGAGTTTGTAAGTTTTAGCATAAGAAATAACTAATCTATATAAGCGCAAGTCACTTGTGATATTACCACTTGCATTACGCCTTTATATTATATCGTTCATATACACTTGATTCTTATTTCATGATACAATAAAGAGTATTACGCGTAACAAATTACTGCACTGTCGATCATGACAGTTAAATATGCTTCATAACGTTTCGTTACCGTCATATGTAATTATATCACAATGTAAACTCTGTCAAATTTCCAAACCCACATTTACATACGTATACATTGAAAGTTCAGAACGTTTATTTGGAAGACATTGCATGTATCAGAAGAATCGTATAACACATGTGATCAAAATAATGTTTATTCGCGCAAAACTGCACAATTCTATGACAATGCCCCAGATTTAGAAAAAATAGCTGAATTCTGTTAATTATCTTCAACTACCACTACCCGCAGAACGATTCATTCAATGAGGTGTAATTGAAATTCGATAAAGCGTACGTATAGTTAGTATTGACAAATTCTAAA
>CAJVPJ010001158.1:0-11843 GCA_910592205.1 Paraglomus occultum | reverse complement strand
TCTTCCTTCATGAGGTCCGTGATTTTGATGATACTGTTTACTCATTCTTGGTAATATTTTATCCAAGTAGGTTTTTTGAATCGAGCTTTGCAATGCGAAAAGATATCACACCAACACGAGGGTGTTTCGAGGTAAGAATTCTTACTGGATAAAACTGTTGAGGGTCCGTATCCGAAGTGCGCTGACACTAGGTGTTGCTAATGATTTGAATGAGATTACAGTGCTGATGGAGCAGAACAAGGACGATTACAGAGTAGAATAATATATTTTATGTATTCACAATAGTTGTTTATTTATTATTTATTTAATAAAGTAATATTTTTTGTTGACTTCCCTTTGACCGTAGCTGCGTTTCAAGCAGACTTGTTATGTTTATCACGTCTTTTTTTCTAACGTAAGCCGTTTTAGAGAAGCATTTGCTTTCTTCTAATTTGACGCGATAGGTCATTTACTCCAGAGATTACTGAGCTATACATTTTTATATCAAATTTTGCTTAGTAACGGCCATTGGATAATTATTACTTAAATCACGCGGTCCGACTTCATTAATTGTAAGGGTGTCCTTGCGATTTTATATATCGAATATGTTAAACTAAAATTACACGTCAATGAACCGGCGTTATACCATGTTAAATGATTTGACAGATGGAGGCAGTTTCTCGGTGCTATGATACAGGTTAAATAAATTACCTAACTTCAAAAACGCCTATTACTAAGGCTTTTGCATTCGAAATTGTAGAAAGAACTAATCCGAAGGAATGACAGAACAAGTAAAAGAAAATAAAGAGTTATTTGAAATTTTAATCAACTAGAAAATTTGAGTTCTAAGCATTTGAAAGTAACAATTTTATTAATGTAATAGAATTTTGGGGCGCCCTGTTGTGTAAAAGTACAAGCAACAACATTCATAATTATTTCCCAATGCCTCAACTAACAGAAAAAAGCTGGACGTAAAAAAAACCTCTAAAAAGTTTAAGATATAAACTATGTCGAGATAAGAGCGGTACGTTTTACGTATAGATATTGTTGTGGAAGAAGCTTATATCTCTGTTTGCATATTTGTTAGTGGTTTCATTGTGTGTTTTTTCGTGGCAAACATTTTAAACCAACATAAGATCAAATATCAATGACGATGTTAAGTGAAAGAACGATACTATTTAATATTATTCTCTAGTGATTATAAAACGATATAAATGAATGGTTTAATAAATATGTCGAGCAACTTATCGTTCGCTGCGACATTACCATCGCTGACTCATGTTAGATTGTAGCAGAGTTTGTTAAATAAAATTTGTTCTCACTTGATAATGTTCTTATTCGATTTGTTTTTACTGATGTTTACTGTTTTAGCATTCCAACATTTGTACACAAACTGTTGGTCGTATTTGTTGCACATCACGCCCACGTGTACATCCCGCTGATCATAAAAATTTACTACTCCTCTTTTGCTCGATATTCAAATTGCTCATAATTCAGCACACTTTCACCATCGCGTCTTTCGTACTCTCTCATAATGACGGTAAATATAATGTAGCGAGTGACCCTGGGAATGGAATGCAAATCGCCGAGAATAACACATGTTTCGTTATTTTGTCAATACCCGCAGTTTCAACCAGTCAATCCCAAGCCGTTCCTTCAAGAACTCACAGGAAAACCCGTCGTAGTACGATTAAAGTGGGGTATGGAGTACAAAGGCTACCTAGTATCGGTAGACTCTTATATGAACTTGCAAGTAAGAACACAACTCTGCAGTGAATCTCAAAGATACCAAACCCGGGTAAAAACTGGTGCTAATTAGTAATCTCTCGTACTAGCTCGCGAATACGGAAGAGTTTGTCGACGGTCAATCGACAGGCGCATTAGGTGAAGTTCTTATAAGGTATACGTCATCGAGTCTTACGGGTGAATTGGTCAGAAAAACCAGAGTCAAGTAAAGCGATAATTAACAGTTAAATCTACTCATCCAATAGATGCAATAACGTGCTGTACATTCGCGGAATTGAAGAAGACTCTGGTTCTTAATAAATAGAGAAAATTTTGAGCATCAAGAACAAAAAGTTACTCATAGAGTCCTAAGATAAAAACGCATGTTTAGCGTGATGGCAAGATCAATTATCATCGCTCCCCATTTCGAATGCACCATACTGTATATGCCGTTTACCAAATGAACAAGTTGGGCGTTCTTGCCTTGTACCGGGACCCGTTATTGTTATAAGCAAGCATGTTTTCATCTTTTATCCAAAACAGTTATGCATCATACGATATTTGCACAAATCATGATCAACTCTCAAATAAACATTGAATTGAATGACGAGTTTTGATAATGAACGCGAACCTTAACCTGTCAATATAAACGGCATCTCTTGGATGTATACAGTTGGCCGTTTTGATCATCGAGCGTGCTAATATGAGTATTAATGAGAGAATTAAATCTTTGAAGAGGGATCTTGGACATGTGATTTATGGAGTTTGATACAATATCTATCATATATAAGAACTTTTATGCTAAATTGTACATTTATCAATAATGGAAATCATGCATCATCTTTAGTTGACTTGCATTAGATCCGGATTTAGAACATCAGGTGAACATACTGATATCATTATGGTTCTCTCTCTCTCTCTTTTCCTTTCTTTCTCTTTGAATTAAATTCATGCGTCCACAAGGCTAAGGTGATCCGTAGTTCGCTCCTTGTCTGTCACACTCTAGCTCCAATACTCGTAATATCAATACTCAAGTGAATTAAAAGCAGATGGCACACAAAGTTTGCAGTGTTGCAAGGTCAGCATCTTTTTGGCCTTTGGAATGTTGTCATTTATTAAACAATGATATCTTCTAACATAACCACACTTATAGTCCATGCGCTTTGTGCTTTCGCTCTATTAATAAAATAAAATTATCAATGAATGCTTTTCACTGTTGCAAAAACGGATTAGCGATTTCTTCAGAGCCATCGACAGGCGATATTAATATCACAGCGGGGCCACGGCAGACTATCAAACCAAGTTGACGCGTTTCATTCGAAAGTTTGTTTTCTTCGAGGTCTACGAACGTTTTGTTTTTTATAACGGTAAAGAGATGGGGTTTGCAGGTCAGGGAAATACTCGTAAAAAAAAAATATAGAGACGGAAAGGGAATATCGGTTGGAATGAAAAAGATAGACGTGCAAAACGGTTTTTGTGATAACAATAACAGATTTTACCGCGAAGATTTTCTTCAGTTTCGTCCAATACCAGATTCAACAGTGGATCGAATCCCTTTAGTATCCCGGTCACTGATATTAAAAAACATCATTTAAAAGATAAGTAATCCGCAAGCATAAATAAACTGACACTCTACGAAAAACTCGTATATATTCAAATACATCTATTCATATCCCTTCAATTGCCTCTATTGTTTTTTCGGCTCAACTCTTTTTTTTTTTTCTTTACAAAACTCACCTTCCCTTCCACCATTGAATTTAACACGTATTTTTTTCTCTGTGTATTTTGTAAGATCGAGAATACTTTCCTTCTTGGGCTTTTGATCTTGTCCGAGCGTGTTACCTGTTCTGCTTCCACCACGACCTCCACCTCGAGATCCTCCACCTCGAGAACTGCCCCCTCGTGAACTACCGCGGCCCTATCCGGTCAAAAGTGCAAGCATTATTACGAGCCGGCGAGAGTAAATCACAAGTCAAGAGTTACATGCAAATGTCGCTTACTCTTTCTGTCATATTTTCTTTTTTATCCCAAAAAGTTCAAATGATATATTTACTTGGCTCTCCCCAAAAAACTACATTCTCGCTCTCAATCACATGATCTCATAAATAATCTGATCAATTTAATCACGTGCCAAAAATGCGAAAAGCAGAAAAGACGAAAAAAAAAATTTTCTGTTTATCCCCCTTTCAACGTGTGTGATATTCTGTTATATACGTAGGATGTCGTTATTCAGAGGTCTCTCACGAGTGAATATTGCCAGAGCAACACGAGTAAGTTTGTAATTCAAGCGTACTTGCTTTGACTGCGTGTCGTGTACAGGACGACTTGTCTGACCGCATACTCATGACTTGTGACATTACGCGTCCCATTACTTTGTGCGCAGAGTTTCCATACCCCTCCTGCGGATGAGGGTATCAGTAAGATATCAAGCTTTTTTTTTTCTCATCATTCCACCCCTGCGTCATTTCCATATCCAAGACATTTGCGTTTGTTTTTTTCGTCATCAAATGCTGATTTCTCTTTTTCTCCAACATTCGTGTCACCTATGTGAATACAGTACGAGGTCTTAACAAGGTACTCCTCATTGGGAGAGTGTCTAGCGATCCAATCCAATCGGTGGGGAAAAATGGTGCTCCGCGAGTAATGTACGATGTGGTCACTTACAATCCAAAAAGATGTAAGTCGTTGAGCGGATATGCGCAAAAGCAAAGAACTGTTTGCATGTTACGTGCGTGCTGCTAATAAATGTATGCTTGCTAGATCCGTCATTTCACAATATCGTATGTTGGCAACCAGCACAGATACCGGCAATAATGGAGAAGTTCAAACGAGGGTGAGTGGAAAAGTGGGGTTTGACTGATCGTGTATTGTGATGATAGATTGCGGCTTTTTTAATGCGTGTATTCGATGTAATTGTTTTTTACTTTTTTTTTTCCCTCACAGTTTATTAATTGGCAAAAATACTGACTAATTTGGCCATATATTGGTAGATTACTTGTCTATGTAGAAGGAAAACTTATTAGTAGACAAGTCGTCGATGAAAGGAGCGAAAGGAAAGTGATTACGCACGTCGTCCAAGGTAGGCGAGATTGCAGTACTATGCAAGTTAAATAGCGCGCGTTTTTATGCGAATCGACTTTGCAAATACATTAACACATATCTCTCTTAATTCGATCCGATATCTTTGCTTGATGTAGACGGCTTCCAAATCTTGGCTCCAGAGAAACCTTTAGAGGAGAGACCAACTACTAATACAGAAATTCCTGCTACAGAATCAACTACAGAGTCTTCGGAGGAGGCGGAACCTGCTCGTTATCAATGAGCGATCTATATACTTTGCATGTGCAAGACCTGTGTAATCTCCATTTTGCGTTTAGATGGGTTATCTTTGGATGGAGTTCGTACATAATAGATAAATAAAATGTGCTAAATATGATTTGTACTCGTTTCGACTCGCGCTCATCAATGGGCGATCATAACCGTGATCATGAGACAATAACCTCTCTTCTATTGATCGAGGGTCAGTTTCCAGGTATTTAACATAGACGCACTGATTGTGTTCATTGATCGACATTTGATGATTATTACCATTACTATACTAATACACAGATTTCGAATAATTACCTCGCCATTATTGTCGCGTGTAACCAACACCTGTCGCCATAACCCAGTTATCATTTATCTTGAGTTGCCCCCGTTTTTGTGTTTGTCTACCTATATTAATATCTATAACGTCTAACAAACCATTTGAATTGATGTCATAATTCCTGCCAGAAGTATATTCACCCCTCAAATTTACTGTGGAATTATTTACATGTATATTTCGATTACTTAATTTAGCCAGCATTTTGCTGTAATTATGATTCAAATTGTGATTGACGCGTGACATGACGATCACCGTTTGAAAATGGGGAAAACATAGACTTATAGAATCTATGTTAATTTAACTGTCGCGCACCTTTCCTTTTTTTTTTTTTATCAATTACCACTCAGATTACAAGCTTTCAAAAAGTCTAGTCGCTAATTGCGAGATGATGTGATTGATTTAAATACGTAACCAACGCGTGTTTTATCCGTACACGAGCGACATATCGTTTGATGATGAATTTAGAATATTCTTCACAATAAATCAGACGTCGTAAATTGACGTGCAAAATTAACTGGCCTTATGAATTATAAAGACATCAGCAGGCGTCTCATATGCTTCAAAAGTGTTAGGATTATATTATTTCAAATTATAAATTACAGCATATTGACTATACTTCATTACTTTGTCATTATTTAACAATTATCATTACTATTTAGCAAGCACTGCATCCAACACTAGTCCTTTCCCCCCCCCCCCACCTACTCCATCTCCGCGCAGCCTGACAATTAGCCTCATTGTTAAACCTCCGTCCAATCATCGAACGTTTACCATCTCACTTCTATCATACAACTTTTTTTCCCCCCATATTGTCCTCCAACTTTGGCCACCAATCAGGTAAAAATGGCCTTACTCTGAATTCATCTCCTTTTTGGGCTTGTTCCTTTTTCCCTCCGTTCCCACCACTATCACCACCCATGACGATCAAATCTTCCTTCTCCAAAGCATCCAATCTGAATAATGACAATCCAACATTGCATCTTGTAACTCTGATCCTACCCAACTCTTTTCTCTTTGTGTCCTTTGACGAATAAATAACACTGCCCGGATGTACATTCAAGTTTTCAATAGTGCGGTCAATGGACAATCGGTCCGGCCTTGCGTCATTGGATGCATAAAATTGAACGGGTAAAATGCGTTTCCGCGTGACGCCAGTATGATAAGTTCGAAAAGTCAGTTCTTGTCCCAAGTAACAGCCTTTTCGAAAATCAATTCCGTCCATGTAGTCGAAATTAGACTGTAACGGAAGAGCCTCGCCAGGCGGAAAGTCGATTATTCCCTCGGGTACACCATGGAGTATCCTTCGTATCGTATATTCTTCTGGAGGCAGTTGCGTGAAATGGGATGGAAGCGGCGGTTTTTTCTTCTCAGATGGCAACACTATTCTGAGTCCCATCCCAGGATACCGTCGATCTCTACATCCTATTTCGTCTAGACCTTCTTTCAACACCAATTCGCTTGCCGTGATTTTATTAGCTGTCGGGTTAGGTATCAGTCTTCTCCACCAGAGATTATTTACGTCATCGCCCCATACGTTCCAAATGTTGTATTCGCCAGATACATCTTTTATGGTTATTTTTGAACGAAGTTTGTATTTATTGAGATGTGTTGCGAGAGAGGATAATACGGCCGAGTCGCATTCGATGAGGTATATAGGATGAGGAAATGTTCGATTTATACTTTTTGGATATATGAACGCATCGTATAGTACTCGTCCGAGCGAGTTGAGAAACGCAGTGTAAAATCCATCTCCGCCTGACTGCAATGCATTCATGTTATTTGTGATGATGCCTTGGAGGAATTTTGCTGAATCATTGCCCTCTATTTCGATAAGACTGCGATTAGGCACTTGCACAAAATGATTGCCAGCGTGTTGGGCATGTTCTTTTTCGGATGATTGGAGAACGGGAGATGAAGCGGTAGTCGCGCTGAAAAGTCTAACTTGGAAAGAGAATGTGTGGATGATGCATTTCTTATGAATTGGAAGCCGATAACTGAACATTTTTTTTTTTTACAGGCCTTTTTTCCCTATTTCTTTATGGTAAAAGTCTGCTGATCATATATAGACTCGTGATACGGTAAACGTATTATAACGCCAGCTACCATGTTGTAGCAACTACTCCAAGATCTTCAGAAATTGGTTACAGTAACGTGACCGTATGTACGACGTCTTCAACTTTGAAATATTGTGTCGCAAAACACACTGCTATCGGTTTCCGAGCTTTAAATATGATGACGTTAGCAGAAAAAAAAAGCCGATTACATGATAACATCAATACAGTCAACTACTGTCTATAGTCACACCTTTTGGCACAATGCAATTCGGAAAAGTGGGGATTATAGACAGAGGGGATAATAGAAAGGGGAAGCAAAATGGCAATGGGAAATTTGGGAAAGTGTGACTATAACCAGAGTTTTTATATGGTGTGACTATAGAGGAAGAGACTATAGACAGTAGTTGACTGTATAATCAAAATTTAGCACAAAACAAGATGTTATGCTTACTTTTATTTTAAAGCAGTATTATAACGGAACGATATCAAACAGCCGTATTGCTTATTTGAAAGTCGGAAGGAGAAAACTTTCGCAGTGTTATTTATTCATTGCATTGGTTCGATTATTTTTCTGAGGATTGCAAAAAACATTCGAGTATATAAGACAGAATAACATGCCCAGTCGAAAGTGTAGTTGTAATGCTGCGGCTAAAAATAATCCTTTACAAATAGATAAAATAACGTCAAATGTATACATAACTCATAGTCTACGAGTGACATAAACACCATTGGTCATGTGCTTTGATTAGGGTCTAGAGCGGTAGGCTAAAGCTGAAGTTCCAACACATATCCGTACAAGTATGGTTTACATGACGGAAGATATTTGTTAGGAACAATCAATCACAAACAAGTCAGCCCAAATGACACTAATGAGTAGTTCTGTAATTTTTCAACGATCTCGTTATTTATTCATATCAAATACCATTGTTTCTAGTTACTACTCGGTTATCCATATCTTTTCTGAAACCATACTTTATTCTTTTTCTTGTCGTGACATATTTGTAGATGCTTTTGATAGAGTTTTCTTCTGTCGGGCAAGTTGAACTCGATTGTCGTTATGTGAGAAACTGATATGCAGGGTCGTTATTATGATTGTGGCAAAATCTGTCTCGTTTCAGCCTACCCAAGTTGGGTAAAGCTGTAACGTATATGCGTAAGTAAGTTTGTCATGCTTTTTGGCCTTGTTCTTTATCGGACCAATTATTATCCCTCCTCATATCGAAGAAAAACTACAAAACACTATAAGAGGCTCTCTATATTATGACTATTATTCTATAGAATATTAATGCCTAATTTAGTTAGAAACATTCCTGGGAGTTATGTTGCCTCTTTTACTTTGTGGCGTTTAAGAAAAAAAAAGATGACAAGCCAGTAAGTTGCGAGAGAACCGAGCTAGTGCAAAATTATGCTCGCTGTGTAACCGCATATTAGCTACGACCGGTATGCAACTTGTTGGTACATGCTTTGAAAAAAAAAAGAGATTGAATTTTTTTCCCAAGTTCATTATCCGTGAGAATGTATTTGTGATCGTTATTGTTACTGAGCATATACCATTGCACACATAATATGTATTTATACATCCGACGTATACCCAGATTAAGGTCTACACTGGGAAAAGTGTAAACCAACATTATTAAATAATGTGTGAAACTTGAAATAAACTTTGCCAAGCTAAAAAGCATGTGCGACAGTAGCGGCAGTACGTTGGTGATCACCAATTGCCAACACAAAAATAGCTAAACAACATGCATTTTAGTTAACCGCAAGTGATAGACAACACAACATTTTCAGTGAATAATGTTTGAATTGACATAATGCTTAAATGGCGCGTAAAAACAATGGAACTGAGAACCGAACCAACTATACGAAAATTTGGAAAGGTAACTTTCAATGACACTAGTCGAATTGGAGAGAAGATACTATTGCGAGGGAATCTTTGTTTGTTTCCCCGAACACAGATCATGGGACTATTAATTAGTTCTGTGCATTGTAACACTGCGTTCATATTCACAAGTAATCAAGTTACGACCTAATTGTGTACCACTTGCCTGCGCATTGCATACTTGCCAGATAAAAATGAACGGTTCTCTCAACTTTCCTACTTTCACATCATATCCTTGATAACCCATATCAATATTGACAATATTGAGATGTCGCCAGTAATTGCAATCAGTTCACGTGCTGTCACGACCGCAGACTTTCAAGAGTTCATCGGAACCCGGTCTGTCCAAAGAGGCTGGGATGCTCTCTTTAGTCTTTGGATAGTATGGTCTGTTACGTGGTGAGTTACTTGTAAACAATCAAAGAATTATCAAGTACTTTGGTACTAACGTTTTATACTTAGGTTGTTGCGACTTTATTTCTCACACTCAACCAAAGATGGTAAAGATGACAAAGGTGATAATGATTCCAAAGATGGTAAAGACGGTGATGAAACGTCCAAAGACAAGCGTTGTCGCGTTAGTATACATTCTATATTGCTTACGTTGATACATCCTACCCCCCTCACACGCACACACGTAAGACTAACCCGCATTTTCTTGTCTCACAGAAGGCAAAGAGACTTAAAAGAGTCCACAAAAAAGTTACTCACCTGTTGTTGGGTCTCCTCACGGCCCTGACCTTCAATAGTTTGGCTCACGGTTCAACTGATGCGGTCCAAATTCTTAGTTGGGTATATTTTGGAGTTGGTCTATCCTGGGTACATTCGCTGGCATGGGCTTCGAAAGGAGGTCGACCAATATTCAGACTCGTGGGGGGCATAGTTCAAACTGGCATTTTACTTGCCATCTTCATTCTCGCTATAATTTGTCGAAAAAAGAACGATTGAAAAGCAGTGTGTGTTACAATTTGAGGCTGAAATAACAGCGAATAATGACGATTTAGATTGCACCATACCAGGGTTTTCTTTTTTGTGTAACACGAACTTGTCTTTAATAAATAAAATTTCATGATATTTATGTCATGTTTACCTATTCTGACGATTTTTCGAGTAATCAACATGAAAGGCGGCGCTACGCATTATAAATACACCAATCTGTCTACAGGCCGCGAGTTTTCATAAGCGAATAAGCGTAAAAAGATCTTGCTTTCCCCATCGTTTCAAAACATTTACTCATGACGTCCATGTCCGGCAACAACCCTTCAAATAACGCGAGTGATCGCTATGCAAGCGAAAGTTTTGATGTATTTACCAGAAGCAAGAGCGTTCGTAATACGTTTGCCGCTTTCTTTTGCTTATGGGTCATGTGGGCTCTCTTATGGTGAATTCTTTTTTGGTTTTTAATCGTTTGGCAAAAATGGTCTCGAATCTAAAACACATGATGCTAACGGGAATTTTTTAATTTTGCAAGGCTGATGAGACTCTTCTTTTCGAGATCGGCTAAAAGTGGAGATACAACTAATCACTCATCCGCGGATCGTGGAACAACGACCACTGGTACCGGTAACACGAGAGGACATGGCATTGTTAGTATCGATCGTTGTTTTTGGAAAAATTTTATGCATATCTCAAATCTTGACTTTTTAATCATTTGTTTTGTAGGGAAAGAATATTAAAAGAGCTCATGAATATGCCACACATTTGCTATTGGGTCTGCTCAGTGCCCTTATCGTTAACAGTCTGGGTCGTGGCTCGGGAGTCTCGGTCGAGGTTCTTAGCTGGGTGTACTTTGGACTCGCTCTCACATGGCTTGTCCTTGAATTAATGGGTATACGATTCGCAAGAATGGTTCTAGGCCCAATCGAAGCCATTCTTTTACTTGTCATTTTCATTATCGCGTGGTCTTGGGGCTGGCCTGTATGGCTACCATGATTTAAAAAGCATACGATTTAATTTTATAATTTTTATAACTATTGTTGCTGTGATATTGTTTTATTACACATATTATTTTATTCGAATAAAAATTTAATTGTATAAGGTTTTTCATTACATGGATGCTACCGAGTAGAAACGATTTCGTTTGGACAATGAATGTAACTTCTCAACAAAAATATCAAGCGATGAACGTCATGTGCGACTTTTGAGCTTGAACTTCTGCGAGAGAAGATTGGAATTTAATTTCAGCGAACGGTTTAAAACCATGGTTGTAGATTTGTCAACTACATGATTTTGATAAGTCATTCGCATGGTGTTCAGATGCTGGTGTTGAAGAAATTTGCCAAAATACACAAACCAATTTGACAACCTTTTTTGCCATCAGCGTCATAACGCGTAACGTACTCTATTTGCATTAAGTGTGAATTTGAATACTTCCATTACAGAATCTCTTTTCTTTTAGTATTATTATTCTATTGCTCTTCTTCTTCAGCAGCTTCTTTTGGCTTGTTAGGCTTTTTTATTTTCCCTACTTTACCATTTTCGCTACCTTCCGTGCTGCTCACGGCCTCTCCACTTTTCTGTTCTCCCTTCTCTTTTACTAATAGCTCGACAGATTTCC
>CAJVPJ010001157.1:0-11845 GCA_910592205.1 Paraglomus occultum | reverse complement strand
TAAATTGTGAAAAACCCCCTCTCGGCAGAACACACCTACGCAATTAATTGCTCTCCCAACCCTATTGTGGACGCCGATCGTAACAAACTTATGGACTTGTTAATTTTAATTTTCCCTTTATCATACCAGAATGTGATGAATATAAACCATAACAGGTTTAATATAGGATTACCTCTATATATAAAAATATTAACATGACATTAAATCCACTATGGAACCCAAAAATTACAGCACTATTAGAAGCATTCTTGTCGAAATTCAACTCTTTCTTCAGTAATATCTGAAGAGTCATAGCTATCTTGGACACTCATATCCATAGCCCACTCTTTCGATACGTTTTCCAAGGATACTGTTTTGATCTCTTCCTATATTGCAAAAATCAAACGAAAACTAAGATGTAGATATCATCAAGATCACAAGCAGATAAATCCACAAAGGAAAAGTAAATATACCTTGCTAACTTGATTATGGATAGCTTAATTCTTCTGCGTGTTTTTGCCAGAGTTCGTTGACTTTCTTATTATATCGCTGACATAAAAAGTCGTCGACTGGTATTCGTTTTATTGGAGAGCGTAAATTTGAGAGCTTTCTTGCTAAATATTGCGTATTATAAGCATATACTGTGTCTATAATAAAACTACACTCGCTCAGATGTGCTTTGAGCCCAATAGTCCGAAAACACAAAAACACCTCCCACTTCGGGCAAGAGCGCATGTTTGCCTTCTGCAATGAAATCGTTCGAGACGCAGTCGCAGGAGTGATCGAGAATTCCCAACATGGTTACATGTGCGTTCTCCCATCCAGGTAAAGACGCAGTCGCGGGGCATGTCTTCACAAGTCCATCCGTTGGGAATTTCCTAAAAGAAACAAACAAAATACTGACCTTAAGAGAAGTGTGCAACATTAACGCCTTCTCATGTCCGCGGCTCCCTGCGAAGATTTTATGAGTATGTCTAGTTCTTGAGACAATACCTGATGTGTGCCTTGAGCTGTGGCCGGGACGAAGTTTAACGAAACCTGCAGAGGGCATTTTCTTAATGAAGTATATGTCCCAATCCACCACATCCCCCCACGAACTGGGATCTCTTGCCCAATAGTCTATTAGAAGAGGCTACATGTAAATTTCCACACGCGTTATACAGTATAACAGTATATCAATGAGTTTATTAAGAGTTTACCTGGATAACGCGGCATTTAATATGTGATGATCTCACCAGCCACAGCAGTGGAGTGTGACACATAGGAAGGGTCAGAGTATTTATGACGTCGCTTTACAAGAATTTTGTATTGTTATAATGGGTTCTCATAGTAAATCACGTTCATGAATCAGTCTATATTAAATATTTTGGGGCACAGACTTTTGCCCGGGAGTATATCATAATTCTTTGACTTTCTTTTTTTTGTAACGACAATGTAAACTAAATTATAGTTTATTTAATTAATCATGTTTCTTTTTACTTGGAGTCTTCTGATTATCTGGAAGAACTTTCACTGCCTTGTTAATGTGGCGGTTAATGTAATTACTTTGTTTACGTGAAGAAATATTTCTTAGACGGCTGACACTATCTTCTTCATCGCGCTGTAATGTCTTCATAGTTCGGACAACCCGCATCTACAGGACAATATTTATTTGGTCAACATAAGAAAAATCAAGTAGGGCATTGAGCAATACATATGTATTACCTTACTCTTCCACACTGCCGTAATTAATTCTATCGCTTTACTGAATGAACTAATGTTATCTGGTATGTAATAGAGTTCACTCTTACTGAGGCGAGTTATATATCCAGCTGGAAGATCTAGTGTCATGATCATTAAAGCGGATCCTGTAAGAGGATGTATAAATACAAATCATTAATATCACCGAGTGATTGGAAGAAAAATATGATGATATCATACCGCCATGGATATATCCAATTGTTTCCATCGACTTCATTTTTTCCATACCCCACTTGCAATGTGTATCATCGCACAGGCCAACAAACATGTCACGCATCATTTTCGGAAGCTTAAGGCCTGATTCTTTGAGCCATTTGGTCCCATTTTGTCCTTCATAGTGTCTGCCTGCTTCTGCTCCTCCAAATTCAAGTTTTATGCCACCTGAACATTTTCGGATTATTGCATCCCCTTTTCTTCCTATATTTTTCCGAGTATCCAAAGTACGATGGCGATTTTTTCGATGAGAACTAGCAAGACTTGACGCATCACCACTAATAAAAGATTGCGATCAGTCTGTCAGTTAACAATACATAAATTTCAATATTAATATTACTTACCGAACAACATTAACGTTTGGAATATCATCATATACCCGGTCAACTATTGGACCCCACACATTAACATTGTACCATGCTTCATATTGATTTAAAGAAAATGCATTCGGAACACGTTCATATTGTCGTACCCTGTCAATAGCACACATTTAATTATTCATTTGCCATTTAATTTCAGTGTTCAATACTGATACTATACTTACAAACTGAATATTGAGTATGTAAGGGTATCAATTTCAAAGTCGCTACCATTGAGGTCAGTCTCGTTCAAAACCTCCCTGATCCCCTTTACAGTAGTCTACAGAAATCATGTTATAATAGATTTATTAATACGTCTGCACGTAATGTGTGGGATTTCTATTATTGCCGTTAGTCTGGTGCATAAACGTTTTTTTTCAACAAACCTTATCATAGTACTTTGCAAGATGTTTGTAGAGTTCAGAACTTAAATCTGGTTCTTCCTTAACATTAGTTAACTCGATTTCTTCCAATTCAATTGAAGAGAATATTTCTTGAATTATCGGATCATCCACATCAATTGTAAATGAATGTACTAAACTATTGAAATATTAAGCTGTCAGTGAGATTATCAGATATGTTAAAAATTTCAAACAATAATTCTTACTGCTCCGACATAAAATCTGATATGTTTTCATATAGCACATCTTCTACTACACGTCCTGTAGATTTCAGTGTCCACTTTAATTCATTCTTCATCTGATTATAATTTTCCACAAAAGACTTTTTTGAAGCGCTGGGATCCAATTCTATCACTTCCTCTTCAGATTCTTCATCATAACGTAGGATTCTCTTTCCCCTTCTATTTAGATGTCTTCTATTGACTGTATATTCATAATCATCCTAAGAGTTAAAAAATCAGTTCTGTTGTTTCTCGTTTGTAACTAAAAAATTGTACATCTGCACCTTTGAACTGTCACTATTGCTATCATCTTCGATCTTCCGCTTAGAAGACCTGACTGGTGTGATAAACGAGTTGTTTGGAGAATCAATCGGGATGCTATTCGATACTTTGGGCAGAAGAGTGTTTCATATTAATGATTTTCCATTATCATAGCTGTTTTTTTAAAGAAATAAATATATACCATGCCTCATCCTCTTTTGTTCCCAATTAACCGAGGACTTGGAGAGACTCTCAAGAACTTCCTCCTGGCGTTCTTGGGCCACTTCTGCACTTTTTTTAAGGTGGCCATTTCCTAACTCTAGCATGTCACGAGCACCAGCCAACTAAAAGACAGACAGTGAATAAAAATACAAATATTTGAACAATGCAATGGGCAACAACCTCCAACATTCTGATCTGAGTTATCTCAGCCTCTTCGTTCCAAAATGCATTAACAGCATCAGATTTCATTTCAGCCTCGATAAAAAAAAAGGATATTAATATCAAGTTAATCACAAACAAACAAGCAAGGAAAAAAGACATGAAGAAATGGACAACACAACACTCGCTCTTAGTCTTCTGGCGAATCTAGGACCCAAGGGTGCAGATATTGAGCTGTGGAAGCCCCCCAGAAGAGAAACACAAGTGTTCATACTACCCATATTGGGATTGTACGCTCATCGACGGAGTCATCAACCGTTCCCGTTGCAAGTCGCAACCCGCAACAGTAGTCGACAATGTATCTTGGCTCCGCCTTCTTCTCCTTCCAAAAAGTTACTCACCTCAGAAACGTTGAGCGCTTTCGATATGCAGACGTTGCTAAATCCATAATGTTCATTGATAACTTTGAGATCTTCAATATATTTTCTGTGTTCGGCGTCTTTCTTCAATGTTACGTCTGGACACATCTTCCTACGGTACTTCAGAAAAGACTCGAGGTTTGGTTTACTTGTATTTGCCCAATAACCTGTAAAAGAAGGAATTAATGGCGACTCAATTCTGCAAGTAAACACTTGGAAGGTATATAATCACCAGGAAAACGCAATTTTTCAAGGCAGCCTTTTGCAATCCTCATTTAAGGCAATCTGGAAGTAAGCGAGGTGAGATACAATTTCTTGCCTCGATACGTGGACGCGATCAAAAAATTTTTTCACACGTCGATCAAAAAACCACGTGTCTCAGATTTCCACGTTCTGGGTGCATAGCTTGCGTCAAACGAACCTCCAAAGCACCAGCTTCAGTAGTAAGTAGTCTTTCGCAACTGCAAACATTACGATGAGTCTGGTGTCTTCAAATATAAATGGTACCACGAGTTACCCTGGTAAAATTTGTCGGTCTGTGAGCAATTTTGGCGACGAAAAATGGAGCGCAACTTGTTATAGTTTAGTGAATTGTTCTTGGCATCTGTCTCGTGCTAATTTTAAAGCGTGGTTTCGCGCTTATAGTTTGATTAGCCAGTTTTTTTTGTAAAGGGGGGGGATTACCCGAAAGGTAAACCGGCCTTGGCACATTAGGCAGTACGCGAACCAATTAATTATATGTTCTTGATGAGGACGAAATTATGGTTTTCGATAGAATTAAGAGATTGAATAAAGGTGAAAACATTTAAAATTTACTTGTGACAACGCGGGTGGTCAAAATAAAAATAATGCTACCATTTGATTTTATCTGTATTTGGTAATTTGCGATTATTATGAAATTATCGAATTAAATAATTTCATGGTACCTGGGCATACTAAATTCAATGTAAAGGTAGTTTCGGACTGATTAAAAAGCTCTATAGAAAGACCACAGTAACATCGAGCACAACAAGGCTCAGTGCTATAAAAACGGCAAAGGTTTTCAATATTTAGATCTTAATTCTGTGTTAAGTATTTCTTTAAAAACTAAATGGTTTACAAAATATCAACATTTTGTATTCGAAGCTCAGCTGGTTGCTAATGGTTCGTATACACAGTGAAGTCCGCTTTAACGAAGAGCTCCGTTCCGCCAAAAAACTTCTTTAATGCGGACTATTCGCTAAAGCGGACTTTTAACTATATAACGAACTTTCATATATAATCATGTGATATTTGTTAAAGTGGGATTATTCGTTTACTTCTTATTTCTACACCCCACGTTTTATAATAAATGTGTCAGTGAATGAGATCATAAATTTCGGTGGTACAGAATTATCGCGGAATAATGCCTGCCTTCACGTTGACGTTAATTATTGTGGCGGATTAAAACGAAATCAAATTAAAACGAAATTTTGGGGTCTTTTGGGTTTCCTTTTAATGCCTTTAAACCCACATATACTCTTTACTAACAAATGGTATCCTAAATCCTAACCCAAATTTCCCAAAAAAGGCTAAAAATTATCCCCCAAAAAATTTTATAAGTTTTATACTAAAATAGAAAAAATTTCGTTTTAATCCGATTTCGTTTTAATCTGTCACAATTATTGACAGCTGTACTTTATTATGCACAAATTAAACTTTACATTCAAATACACCCTACAGTCAAATAAATAATCGTTAATTTATTTAGTATTAAATAAAGAAAAATGTCTGGCTTTGATAGTTTATTAAAAAGAGGAGAGAAATAATTATAATCTACCCACAACTGATAATTCTCTAGCTTTTGTTTAATAGTAATTCCGCTCTATTTAACTAGTAACGCTCCAGTTCCAAAAAAAAATTCGCACCAAGCAAAATTCGCTTCAACAAACCGTTACATGTATATCGGCCTACACTGTAATTAAAACGGACTACGTAATGAGAATTTTATTGATGGAATTATCCGCTCGAACCAGCACATTCTCACAATCGGCCTTGCAATACCCAATGTCTTTCAGTCTACATCTCATCGACTTTCTTTGGTCATTAAACTTAGTAACAAACATTCGACGCTTGTTTATAATTAACAATGCCGCGTAAAACAAAAAAGAGACGACAACACGTGAGTGTTTGTTTAGAGAAAGGCATATGACAAGAACTAAAAGGGGTTGTAGAATGGGGTTACTAAGTTTAAATTACATAATAATTGCTCAAAGTAATAATTTGAATTGGAATAATCTAATAAAATCCTTCATACCGAACTACATACGTACATGTAAATTTAACACGTAATTTCATTCGTACTCTCTTCAAAATTATAATAAAAGAAAGCTGGTTAAACTTATTTTTATTTAATAGTAATATTAATAACAATTATTACCAAAATTAAGATAATTTTATATAATTAACTTCGCATTATGTGTACAATGAGTTACCGTCTATAGTCAACCTTTGACCCGTATAAAATTTTAAAAAAGAAAATGGAGATTATGTAGACCGAGGTGACTACAAACGGGAAAATTTTCTTATGTAATGCTATGCAAATTGGCAGAGGGGAGGGTGTAACTATATATAATGTGACCATCGCATCGTAGACAGATTTTTGGTACTATTCTGACATATGTGTCAGTTCCAAATGGGATATGTGTCTGTCTGAACTGAAATGTGTCCGCCTTTTCTCCTAACCGCCAGTAAATCTGGAATCATTCTCCCTGGAAACCCATCGAAAACTATCGCAACTTTCTGTCAAAGCTGTGAAGACAGTAACCACAAAGTAAAAGTACGTTGTTCTACGAAACCATAATTGGTACTGTCGTATGTTAGACCGGAATTTACGTAGCTAATTTCAGGCTCACTTTCAAACTTGTCATTACTTGCGTATAATTTGCTTGAAATTAATGATATTTGATATTGAAAACATCTCATGAAAAATTATGTATATTTGTACTTACTATATGTATAAGAACTTGGTTAAAGCCGGCAACGCTACAATATTGGAAAAGCAACAGTATTAGTATTATTATAATCAACCATACTGGGAATGAGTTAGGTTGAGAGAGAAAACAGGATTATTAATTCACATAACATAATAGTTGCCTAGTATTTTTCGGCGCATGTGTCAATTTAAAGGTCAAGCGTTTTAGTAATGTTTTAAAATCTTGTTACCACTGCATAAATAATCCGACTCATTTGTAACATGTTTGGCATTCTTGGTCAAGGGGACTCAGTAAATATTATCAATTTTACTATAGTCAATATAGATGCTCGTTTTTGTGTTTATTTCAATGACTTTCTCTTTAGGATTGTTCGATATACATAATATCCAACAGTTTGTGTAAATTTATAGATGACGTAATGCATCATCGTATTAGTATTGTTATAGAAACATCGGTTACCTCGGCACCAACAAGGGTGTAGATAAAGCGGCTGTTAACAATTATGATTTACTTAGAATGTTATCAATTAAAATGGACGCTTTTCAACACCACAATACTGTGTATATTAATACCTTACAGCATTGTATATAAAAATTACATATAAGCATATAGAGATAGAATAGGGAAATCTATTAAGGAGAGTAAGTTATAGATGGTTACATTACTGGGTGGAAATCCGTCAATCAAATATGAAGGCATGCAATAATGTAGAATGATTTGTTTGTTAACTCAAAATTTACATCTTACATTGTACAGTACATAATGCAAATAATTACACATGTTTGCTTATGTCAGCAGTAGATCTTATTATAAAAATTAAATTAAAATAATAAGGTTTGTACCGGGCTTGTTATAATTTAAATTTCTTTCACAAACGGCGCACGAGCTAAAATACCATATTAGTACAGCAACCGCAGTGTTATACATCGGCGTTTTAAATACGCGACAAACTTATGACAAACAACTGTGAACGTCGAAACATACGACAAGCATCTTATATTTAGATCGCTGGCCATTCTAAATTGCCGTACTCTAAAAGATAAAGTACAAGTGGCTTACGATATAAAGACTCTCGATATAAAAAGGAGTCCAGTCCATTTGCCCGACAAAAACTACTCAAAAAAGGATAACTTTGAAATAATGCTGGTAAATATTTGTCGGGCAAGTGAACGGCTCCCGTCGCAAATTTATAAGAGCGCTTTGACATGAGAAGAGTAGTATCAAAAAATTGTTAATATGCTACTCTCTCTTTATAATAATAATAACATATCAACGCATTTTGTCAACCGCTTTCTGTGATAGATTATATAAGACTGTTTTACATTATAATCTATCAGTCAAATAACGGGATTAAGACAATTGAGCCCTTTGTTCAAGGTTTATGTTATTCTAAGAAAAGCATGGTAAGTGACAACAGTAATTGGAAATACAAAATTCTGACAACAAGAATTGTGTAAGCAAAGTTTTGCATAAATAAAGACAGTCATACATAGAGTACTCTTAATATTAGTAATGCTATACAAGAAAAAAATTTGTTGGGTCCGACTACTTTCTTATGTCATCATCTTGTCCAAAAAACTTTTCTCAATGCAAGCACAAGTTTAGTCCCAAGTGTACACTATTGTCAATAGTAATACTGACGTAAACATAAACCATCTCATGTTTGGTTTAATTGTGTAAATTTACAATTACATTAAAAATTATTAGTCCTGATACTGCTGTCAAACGTAAGCAAGGTTTAAAATAAAATTGTCTCGCGGAATAGGAAAATTATTTGGCAAGCACAAATTTACTTCTCCTAATACAAACTAGTGATGGAATTTAGTTGAACAAAGCCTCAAAACTTTTTTATAATACGTAAGTTCACTCTTGAAAAGTAACTGTTAAATATTTAATATGGGAAGAAACTGGAATATATATTTTACTGATAGTTACAGAAAATAAGCGCATCTTCCCTTTTAACTATAATGGAAGTACTTAATTTTGGAGATTGTAATGTAAATTATTGGTCTTTTGTCGTGCGTAAATATAATAGTTATATGCTATATAGCAACTTTAAAAAAGATCTGGGTGATGTAGAACTACGCAGTCTGTATACATCAGTCTCACGTTGTACGTGTAAGACGTAACACAAATTTCTTCAATTTTAACTGGTGATTTACACCTCATACGATATTCAATTATCATATCATAATTATTATTACCGTATGATCAATAATGTATGATAATCTTACAATCATACCACTGTATGTTATTCATTTAACCATATAGTTAAAGCAGTGAACGGTCATTAGACCAAACGGTTAAAGCAATATAGACATGTCATTAAGCCCATACAATCAAAAACTACATGTTGTGTATTCGTGTAGACTAAGATTTTTTATACTATAATGAAAGATTTCACTAATTAATAACGCTGTGACATACGGTTTGGAGATGTGTTTTATTTTTTTACTTTTTCAGCTAAGTGCGGTTGGCTTATTTGTCGTACGAAAGTTATCGCAAAACCAGGAAACAGTTTTTAAGCATGACTTGATTATAGTTTAATTCTGATGCGCACGTGTTTATTGCTGTTCAAACTCAATTACCCCATTTGTCGGTCTTTTCGAGTGTAAGCTTTCGCGTTGGAAAGTCGCAGATTATCAGGTGACAATTGTTGTACAAACATCTCTGTCTAACTTAGTTGTCATTTCTAGTTATCTATTTCACGGTTTGGAGTACCATTTCTCTTATTCAACAACTTATTTATTGCTTATTACAAACAAAAAAAGAAAATAAGAACAACCGCTATATTAACAATGACATTGAAAATCTAACGATATGCATATGAACGACTGATCGACTGACTTTAAAAAAATCATAGCATTTTCTTAAACATAAAAGGCGGAACAACTTTGAATCAAATCTTAACAAAGATGCATGCTTAGAATTATTATTGATAAAAGCGGAATAATCAGAATCAACCAAGAAAAAGAACAATTAGAAAATTATTATTTATTATCTACCTTACTTTACTTATTAAGAAAACCCAATTTTTTGTTTATTTAAGTATGTTCAAGCACAGACTCACATAAGTTTATTCCCAACTTCCATAAAGACTGCCAGGATATGCATTAGATGTAATATTGCTTGTATCTGCCAGTCTACGCGGAGCAGGCATGTGAGACATAGTATTAATACTAGGTAGCGTAAACGGGTTTCGGGTATTGTCCACATAGTTGCTACTTGGAAAAGTAGTTTGCGATAGTGTAGGAGGTAATTGCGAATATGGATATGGTGAATGGTAATGCGAAGGATGCTGACTATAATGCTTATCGACATTTCCGCAGAGAGAATGTTGATAAGGCTCTGTGCAAGAATTCCTCACCGGAATAGTCCCATTACGGGGAGGATATATGGGTTCCTTAGCAGACATATAGACCGGCGAATGTGTAGAGCTCGATTTCGAAAGCGGTAGACGAGGTTCAGACTGTCTTTTTGGAACCCTTTCATTAATCTCGTTATAGTAGCTGCTTGCTTCTTTTGCGAGTTGTTCATAGTGTTGAACAACTATATCAGGTTGTTCACGCCATGACTTTGATATCAGCGGCGATAAGTCTCGCATCGGAAGCCTATAACCTTTGGAATGCAGCTGTTGTACGTACCTCATCCGATATATCATAAAAGCGTTCGGTGGTTTTGTTGCCTTCTTGCTCTTCTTGTTTTGTTTGATAATAAGATCTTTCGGATTAATTTGCGGAGGAAAAGGAACGACTATGTGAGGCAAAATAGGCGTATGCTTTTGATGACAAGCGGGCGACGTCATTATTTGAGCCTCGTCGATAATTACCCAGCGGTGCTGAAGGTTGTGATCGTTATCAGACGTATACGTATAGGGAAAGTAATTATCTGCCATGAGACGAAGTTCGTTGTTAGAATGGGAGGAACAAGAGGTAGAAAAACATGGTTTTTAAGCAAAGTGTTTTGATCACGGGTTACGTAATGTAAACTTTATCGAGTTCATCTAAGATTCATGCAAGTGAGTAACATAGATGCCGCATGTCGATTCCTATAACCAAGTTTTTAAGATCGTTATTTTTGTTAGCTTATGATAGGTGATAGGGATAAAAACTTTCCATATATAATACTTCAGTGCCAAAAGACACTAGTACAGCATGACATTTAAGTGTTGAAGAGAACTACGGATCGCAGCTGCAGTCAGCGGTCGCACAATTCCAAAAATATATTGGCTTATCATGAATAAGGTTGATAGATGCAGCTGTAAGGCTCAAATTTTACGATCAAACATTAATTTAATTAAATTTTTTTCTTGCTATGCCTTTTTATTAGATTTCGTATGTGCGCAGAAATGCATAAGATAGTATATTGGCGATTTCATAACACAGCCCGCGAACGCGAATATCACAATAATATAGCTATAAACAGCATTTATACAACAATTATTATTTTGTTACAATAACCTGACACTACCATTGTTACTGGACATCAACACGTGAGGCAAAAAGTGCCACACATGACGCGATCACCAGGTCTTCATAACCAAGAGCTGCCGCGTTTTTATTATAATTTAGTCCTTGTGGTATTTCGGGATAGCAACAATAGTGATGCTACGGTTAAATAAATAAACGTAGGTGACTGATTTAAGTTACACTGGGCAATGATTGGATTTCGGATTTACTAACAAATACAATAGATTGACAAGATGCGTCACATAAATGAAAACAAAGACACCATCAATAGTAAACAAGAACCAAATATAACAGGTTGATACAAGTGTACAATGCATTTATTTATAACCCCGTCTTGCCCAGCACCATTTAGAGAACAATATTAAGCGAAACCAATTATATAGAAGTAATTTTGATATAATAGGGGCGTTGTTGTATAAATGCTGTTCATAGCTATATTATTGTGATA
>CAJVPJ010001156.1:0-11853 GCA_910592205.1 Paraglomus occultum | reverse complement strand
GATTCTTCGAAGACGCGAAATCAATTTTCGTCATCGTTCATTAACAACTCAGCAACCAGGAATCCAATGCTAATGAAGTTTGCGTGCATGTTAATAATAACTGTTGTCTGTGCGTGTGTAAAAAATTGATAGAAAATATTAAGTACGATTTGAATTTGACTATACCGATTGATTTGATTCTTCGAAGACGCGAAATCAATTTTCGTCATCGTTCATTAACAACTCAGCAACCAGGAATCCAATGCTAATGAAACTCACATACTTGTTAATGATAACTGTTGTCTATGTATGTGTGCAAAAATTGACACAGAATATTAAGTACGATTTTGAATTTGTATATAACGATCTGCTCGATTTTTTCGAAAACGCGAAATCAGCAACTATACTTATTAAAATTTACATGTTTTACGTACGTGCACGTGCACGTTAACGTAATTGTTGTCCACGCGTGTTGCAATGAAGAAACTATAATACTATTATAACTTGCCGGTAAAAGTTTGTCAAGAGAATCATTGCATTTTTGTTATAACTGTGTCAAGTGTCAATTGTGACATTTCAGTCTTGGTTATGCAGGAAATTTTCAACCCTTAATATTAATATTAATACTTACTACTATTACAGTTCACTAGTGTTAGCGTTACTCTTCAGGCAAGGTGCCCAAGCGAAAAATTTTCATTATTTCATGTGACTTATATTAATATTATTGGCTAATTAATGATCGACGATCTAGATCAACACCAAAAGTAGAAAGTCAATGTCGATCATCAAAATCATAAAAAACCCCCAACCCCCAACTGGAAGAAAAATTTTTTTCACATATACTGCAAGCAGGGACTAAGTTTTGATGAAGTGGAGTACTTTTGTATTTGTGGACGTAGTTTAAACTGTGCCCAAGGCATCCCTACGATCTGACACTTCTTATGGTAAGGCCGTAAGTGATTGTTTTATAGTAGAAATCCCACTCCCCCACCCTCTTTCTCGTTGTCGGAAAATATCTGTAGTTCGAAGCAGTTGTAGATGTCTAGTCGGTTTCATTGATTCGCTGTACTGGTCTATGGATAACTGTAGATGTCTAGTCGGTTTCGTCGACGATTCGTCTGTACTGGTTTATGGATAACTATAAATGTCTAGTCGGTTTCGTTGACGATATGTCGATGATTCGTCTGTACTGGTTTATGGATAACTATGAATGTCTAGTCGGTTTCGTCGATGATGTGTCTGTACTGGTCTATGGATACTATAGATGTCTAGTCGGTTTCATTGAATCGCTGTACTGGTCTATGATATAAGTCTTCTAGCTGGTAGGATTATTCTGATAACGCAGGTTTCCACACACCTGCATTACATCCAATCTATTCCTTTTGATTTTTATATAGTTTAACAAATTGACGCCGTAGTCGTGGACTATAAAGCTCTAACCGGTGTCGTCCGTTCAAGAGATTTCGGCGACACATTAAATGTTAATCTCTGAGAACAAATATTTTTGATGGTTTAATAAAAAAACTATCCTTCCGTCAGTATGATCTGGACATGAGACTCAAGTCGCATCTTTCTAAGATGTAGTCATGGACTGACTTTAAACAGCCATAAAGCCCTAACCGGGCGTCGCCCGTTCAAGAGATTTCGGCGACACATTAAATGTTAATCTCTGAGAACGGATATTTTTGATGGTTTAATAAAAAAACCATCTCGATAGTGGTTATATTGCATGCGTAAATGATTTTCCTATCGATAAAAAAAAAAGAAAAAAATTCCGTTGAGATTTCTGGTGGTCATGGAAGAATCAGTTATAACGAACACCACCCTCGTTTGGATGGCGAGCATAACGAATGCATTATTCGTAAATGAATTCCTACTCGTGCTCTTTGAGAGTATACATTTTGGTGGTTTTCCTGAAAACCATCCTAGTTTGGTAATCAACTAGCATGGAGTAATCCTAAAATTGATCCATATTTTTGGTAGTTTTAATCCAACGGAAATAAAACTATCCAGTTTGGAAAACTGTGCATCATTTGCTGAATTGACCGAGGAATAAACCTTCGTATAAAAATTCTTCCTGATTTGGTTGTGTGGACCAGAGATGGATGTTTCTTATAAATTATTGCTTTTTTTTTAATTAAAAAACCCCTTGAATAAATAGATACAATAGATTGGATATGAGTCACAAGATACTTGACCTCCTCGCGGTGTGACTCGGGTAACGCTAACAAAGTATCAATTACCAATTGTTCTTGGGAAATTCACAATTTTCGATCTACTTGAAAACATTAGCACCAGTTTTGTTGAAAAATTCGATTTGCAGTCATGCTAGAACACAGTAGATTTTGTATAATAATAGTTCAATAAAATACTATACAAATTGACGCAGAATATTAAGTACGATTTGAATATGACTATACCGATTCGTTTGATTCTTCGAATACGCAAAATCAATTTTCGTCGTCAATAATCACTAGCTCAACAACAAAGAGTTCTATACTTATGGTATTCACATACTTGTTAATGATGACTGTCATCAATGTATGTGCAGAGAATTGATACTGAACATTAAGTACGATTTAAATATGACTATACCGATTCGTCTGATTCTTCGAATACGCGAAATCAATTTTCGTCGTCGATCGATCAGCTGGGTTAGAATAGATGTAGTAATTATAATGTTATAAAAAGTTATTACTTTTTTATATGACTGTTAATTATTTAATAGTGAACCGTACCCAATGTAGAAGAATTTGCGGAATGAAAGTGATATCGTAATTGGGAGTGTTCCGTCTATTACAATAATAAAATTTGTTAATGCCGAAAACGTTTCTTATTATAGTTTAGCGGAACCGAATCACTGATAACCAGAATAGTCTCGGATTTCGCCGCTTACCCATGCTATTGCCTCATCCTAAATTACTTCTGTATTAAAATTGCCAATGCCCAAATCGGATGATCGCATTTTTTGGTAGTAATAGTAATATTGACAATCATTTCCCGATCCCAAAATAAGTAGTCATACTCTTTATACGTACGTACCGCCCACTCGAACCGGCCCAATTAAGTTTTACTGTTATCGTGAGCTGATTTATCGAGAACGCATTTCGTAAATATTTCTACAATCGTAAAACTTACATCTGCTATAATCGCGACATTTGTCTACATGTCGCGAAAAAATTATCTCATGTCATTAAGGGACAATTAAAATCACTTAGTCTAACAATTCAACTTATAGACCAGCAACTATTGATTGACATATGTGTTATTTACAAAGCTTTAAATTACTCAAAATCGTGTTTGATAAAATTAATATATGCATCAACAATAGTTGTGATTATATCAGTAATATTCTCGAGATATTTTACAATTTTGCGGGGAAAAAATCATAATCATGCATTTCTGTTCACTATAGAAACCATGCTACTGTATCAAATACTAAATTTGTGGTTTCATGTTATCCATATAATTCCTATTATAATGATAATTATTAAAGCAAATTTAGCATTAAGGCTTTAAGTTTATCGTCAGCAAAATGTATTATCGAGGAATGTACTGCTCATAAAACGCCAGTGAGAATGGAAATGATCGTCAAATAAACGTAGTTCATAAAGAATACGATTAACAAACTAAACTATAGATAGCTTTTATTTACTTCCTCAACATGGTGCTCCATTATACTGCACAGTTGTCATGCACATATCTTTAGTCTAAACGGAAAGTCCGTCAACTTCAATAATTCTATTTGATTATACAAATTGTCTTATGTCTACGGTTGATGCTCAATAGATCTGCTTTGAAGTAATTGTCGGACAAATGCAACGGTTTCTAGGAATATATTGATACCAGAATTCTCATCGTCATCAATTGGATTAAACCGATTTCTTAGGACATCATATTCATTTCTAGTTAATAAATTCCTAAAAGTCTCATCAGTTACATTGCCGTCTTCATTATCGCCCTGTTCATTGTTATCGTGAATTTCTTCAACACCATAATTGTCATCGATGTTATTATATTCTTCATAAGCTAAATAATGATTTGCTGTCATTCCAATTTGCCGTAATTGCAATGGTGTTCGATTGTGCTCTGTGCGAATAGAATGATTGTTCCAGTTTTCTGTGAACATATTAAGAGCTCTATTTATCCGCTCCATGTATACATAGTGTAGACAATACAACTGAATAACATCGTCTATGTCAAAATTATATTCTTCCTCAAGGTGAATAAATATTAACCGAAAGAATTTAATTAGCGTTCTATTGAGGTCACCCCATAGACGCTCAATCCGTTGGTTATGCACAGAAGTTCCACATAGATGACTGCCACGGTCAGTACCTCTATAATTGATCATAAAGTCAGCCACTTGTATATTTTCCATCCCATGGTCACTTCGAGTTCGGCTTGGAACTCCCCACGTGGCACATGCTTCTCTAAAGCAGTTTAGAACTGTTGTGGCTCTATTGTTTGGGTTACACTTAAGATAAACTACACAACGGGAGTAGCCATCTATGCCGCCATGAATAACAAATTTCCATTTAATGAGTTTGTGATTACCATCGATGTGCCACAAAGCATTAGGTCCTGCCACACTGTACCTCCGTCGTGGGATTAAATTTTGTAAACGCATAGCGGTCCCGAATGGATCTACTCGGTGTAAGCTTTCGCGAACTCTTTGGCGGTGCACTCGTAGTCCTCTGCTTCGTAACCCACCCATTACCAATATTTGTCCAGCAAATGGGTTTTCTCCTTTTATTTGCCTTACAATATTATCTAACTCTGCGTCGGTTACATTTGAATATGTGAAATCGTCAGGAATATTTAATTCATTGCGTCGCCTTCGTAACGTTCTGTCAGAAATACCGAAAAGGTTGGCAATATTTGACCAACTGAGTCCTTCTTCTCGCAAATTTCTCGTAATTAGAACAGGTATCACTACGCGTCTTCTCCCGCCTGTACTTTCATATTGGATTAAACGATTTCTGCTTGAAGTTGATGACGAATTAAGTCTGTTGACTTTCTGTTTTAATGCGCTGCGAAGATTTTCGATAGTTTCTAATCGCAAGTGCACGTGTGGTGCTATCATCAAGTGACGATAAATTTGCACGAGTTGATCAAGACACTCAATATGCATTTCTAAAGTGTTGATATCGGCGATTTCTTCAAGAGCTCGTTGAGCATTATTTACTGTTGATTGAGCAGAAGTCTCAAAGTGAGATAGCAAAGATTCCATTATGCGATGTTAGAAAATTGAATGGCGGTTAGTATAAAGAATTTTAACAGTGCCACAAGTTTCAAAGTCTGTTCACCGTATAGAGCAACAAACGAATGGCGGTTGCTATAAAAATGTTAACAATCTCGCAAATTTATATTGTTAAAGCTTGTGTTCCATATAGAGCAACACCACATCAGACGAATAAACTTGTTAGCCCCAGCCATCAAGTAAACGCGTTGGATATAACAAATAATAGTATTTATTGTAATATGTGATAATATATTTCATAAATTGTAACTTCACCGAACCATTCCTTAAATTTTTTAATCAAAATAAGCGGCAAATGTTTTATTTTTTTTCAAAACATTAATCTTTTAACCGTCAAATATAAAAATACCTGAATTCCGGCATCTGAAAATAATGTCAAGATCCAAACATTCTATCGCATTGTTAAAACGAGCGGCTTAGAGGCATAAAGTTCCTTAACATGCCAAATTGTAACGTTGTATTGGTCAGACAAATATTGTATGCAATCTCTTTATCATCGACCAGATTAAAAACGCAGTACACTTGTATTAATTATTTCGCAGTCTAACCGTAATGCTAAAACTGCACCAATTATTTCGATGTCAATCTCAATATGTTTACAATCTAACCGTAATGCTAAAAGTTTACACCAATTCCGATGAAAATCAGTTTTGTGGTTAGATTAAAAAATAGTCTGTATTTACAGTCTAACCCATAATGCAAATCACTGTGCGGTTAGATCCGAAAAATAGTTAATATTTGCAGTCTAACCGTAATGCTGAAAGTTATGCCAATTATTTCGATGCAGGTCGCTGTGGGTTAGATCAAAAATAGTCAATATTTACAGTTTAACCGTAAGGCTAAAAATTGCACCAATTCTTTCGATGTCAATCACTATATTAACTTACAGTCTAACCGTAATGCTAAAAGTTACACCAATCGATGAAAATCATTTTGCGGTTAAAAAATAGTCTGTATTTACGGTCTAACAAGTAATGCAAATTTACTGTGCAGTTAGATCAAATTATAGTTAATATTTACGGTCTAACCGTAATGTTAAAACTCATAACTATGCAAATCGCTGTGCGGTTAGATCAAAGTATAGTCTATAATTACAGTCTAACCGCAATCTAAGATTGTACCAATTGTTTCGATGTCAAATCACTTTGCGGTTTAGATCAATAAATAGTCTATATTTACTGTTTATCGCAAACATAGGAATACAAACATTAATGCAAGCTTCCAAATATAAACATCAAAGATAACATTCTAACCATAATGTCAAAAACTTGTACCAATGATTTATCGTACGATTATACCAACACATTAACGAAGACGGTACATTTACTATCTAACCGTAAACTGCTACAATTACTGTCGATATCGGATGATTTCAAGCAAAATAATTAGATGATTTAATCTACACTTAACAGACAAGATCGCATAAATTGTGCGAGTGAGTTCAACGTCCAATAATTCAAGCACAGTTTTTCGTTCGCGCCTTATAAAAAGTGTTATGTCTTTCATTTGTCATAATAGTTAGTTCATATTATTCCAAACTGACGTGTGAGCAAAGAAACTATTCAAAAGTAGTAATTCCATACTATACCGATTAATGTCTGGTGAGTATATGGTGTAATTTTTGTTACCTGATTTAGGAATAGAAAGATCTGCACGCCCAATTTTACCACAAATTTTAACAAAGGGGTTCACAAGTACTTTTATGGTAAATCCCGTTGACGCTATTTGGCGTTGGAATTGTTTTCGTTTTGCTTTGTGGATAACGCAGTATCTTTACGAATTGACTGTCTAATGACGATTTCCCAGTTTTTCCAGAGACAAAAATTAATTAGCAAAAGTTTATGGAAAACATAACAGTTTTCCCAGTTTTCCAGGGACAGATTCCTTCAATTATAAAATGCGCACAAAGGCTCGCCTATCCGTTTGATCGCTAATAACAGCATCTTCGTAATTTTCAAAATGAATTTTGTTTGCGTTTTCACAAACTGTTCTTGCCATTCCTTTGCCACCTCGTCAGATTCTATGATTTGCATAAACTGTCAACATTTAATTACTTTTCATTGCGGAGTAAGTAGTCTCATTTCAATTTATCCATAAAGGCCGATGAAATTACTAACTACTTAATATGGTAATAGGCTATCATTAATTCATACTCTCTGTTGCCGCCTGCATTATCTGCGCCGATGGTACCACCAATTACAATGGAACAAACTGCCATTCAATCCAATAGAAGCAATAACCAGCGGCAACAAGTTCCCAACAGTGAAACACTGAGAATTTTCAGACGAAATCGCGCATCTACTATTACCACGGAGCAAAGAAGAAATAACGTCGTTCCATTTAATCCACTAACAGCACTCAGCCAATATGGCACCCCGAGGCGTGGTCGTCGAAATGGCCAACATCAACAACGAGCAGTTGGTCGTCCAACAGCTAACTTGTCTGTTACACTAATTTACGTGAGAGCTGACTTGAGCGTACATCAGCAAATCCCACCTCCGAGAGTTCGAAGTCTAGATAACGCAGATATAATTCCGAATGTCATATTTAACTCAAGTGATGGACCACAAGAAATTGACGGCATAATAAGGACTGCATTGCCACAATTGGGTGAAGATAATTGGCTTCTTTTAAAATATTCGAACGAAATTGAAGAACAAAGACGAAGATTGTTTTTGCAGATCGCAAATAACAATGGCTCTTATACGTTTAGTGATCTTCGAAGGTATGTACATTCACGCATGTACTTTGAATACATAATTCTATTGTACATTATTTGTAACCTTGCTTAATTTGTAGTGCCGCAACAACGCATCACCCTAGAAAATTATATATCGCGAGAGCTCCTACTGCAAGTAATGACAATATGCAATCTCCTGTCCTTTCAACATCACCTGCATCGCCTGCTTTGTCTCCATCAGCACCCACAATCACATCATCACCGACTTTCCAACCTCTGCCAGAATTATCTCCCCAATCATCCACTACACCTTTGACATATGCAGCAATATCTGTGAACATGAGCGATACGCGTTTGGCAATCTGCAGGTTGTTAAGTATAGCGGATAATCAACAGGCGCATATCACAATCCGCAACCGCAGTTGTATAATCGACGATTTATTAAGTTGGGCTGGTAGTGCAAGAGTTGAGGATATGCTGTCGACGCCGGTTATTTCACTACAGAATGAACAAGCTGTGGACATTGGAGGGGTATTGCGTGACGTTGTTGAAAGCTTTTGGGAGCAGATTAGGGAGTGGGAATTTCCAATTATTGGCTTACTTTTTACAAACAGTACACTTACCCATAAGATGCGTGCAGCATTGGCGCAAGAGACCGTATTAGTGGGTAGACTATTATGGTGGTCCATCATTCACGATATTGCTTATCCAAAATGGCTTGCTGCATATGTTTTAGACTGGCTTTTTGGGGTAGAGATAAATTTTATGGAGGCATTAGAGTGCATTTCCGAACCCCTATGGACACTCTGTAGCGAATTAGACAGGCTCAGCTTGCAGGAATGGGAGACATATGAATTTTCAGCGGCGTTGCTGGCCTTTGCGGAACAGAACGATATAACTCCACGGCAACTAAGAGAAGACTCTCCGCAAGAAATAGCCAATTTTATTAGATTGTCGGCAGTTATATTATCTCGGAGATGCACATTAGAGAAATTTAAGGAGGGTTTTGATGTTGACTTTGGGCATGGCGCTAGAGGGGTCCAGGTAACTAATTAATTGTTGTTCACAAACCAAACACATAATTCAACTGCTAAACCTTAAGTATTTTTGTAGGTATTGCGAGAGTCAGGGTATGCGCACTTGCGTGGCTACCTTTATCAAGAGCTCGAAAACAATGTCCAGCTCATTGCGCAGTTTGACTGGACAGCTCGGGGTATAGAAAATGAAACGATCCCTCTGTGGTTCCACGAATATCTTACCAATGTGCAGACAAAGCAATTGCGAAAGAAAATAATACGATTCTGCACCGGTAGTTACCGAGTGCCTGTTGAGCGCAAGATTACAGTACGTATTATATATATCATCGATAATTGTAATATTAGATGCATGCTTATTGTCAACTTTTTATTTAGATAAAAATTGTCGCAGCCGACACAAATCTCAGTTCAGCATACAGTCGGTTGCCAAGAGCGTCATCGTGTTTAAAAGAGATTTGGCTTTGCCATGAATACGATGCTGGTGAAAGGCAACAATTTTTCGCCGATCTAAACTGCGCATTTAGCGAATGTAGCGACGGTTTTTATGAACGGGCTGTAGAGCTACCTGAATAATGTAAATAATGTAAATAATGTAATGTACTAGATTTTAATAAAATATTGATTGGAGGACTCCAAGAATTGACTAAAAAAATATCATTAGAACAACATTAGACAAATAGAACTTATTGCCGGCCAACGCGTTGGATAATAACGATAATGAAATGATTGTAATGTGTGATAATATATTTCATAAACTGTAACTTTCCCGAACCATTCCTTAGTTTTTTTAATCAGAATGAGCGGGCAAGTGTTTTTATTTTTTTCAAAAAATCAAGCCACCTTGGTCTTTCAACCGTAAGATATCTGTATTTGGACATTTGAAAATAATGTCAAGATTGAAACATTTTTATCGCATTATCAATTAGAGGCATAAAGTTTTAGTCTTCCTTTAACATGTCAAATTGTAATATTGTATTCGCCAGACAAATATTATGTGCAATCTCATCATCGTACGGTCAGATTAAAAAAACAGTACACTTGTACAAATTATTTCGATACGGTATATAAAGGTCCACGCTTACAGTCTAACTGTAGTGCTAAAATTATATCAATTATTTCGATGCAACTCGAGATTAAACAGTCTAGCCGTAGTGCTATAAATTACACCAATTATTTCGATATCAATCACTGTGCCGCAAAGCTAAAAATTTATACCAATTTCAGTGCGGTTAGATCAAAATATAGTTTACATTTACAGTCCAAATTATACCCAATTGTTTTGATACAAACCACTGTGCGTAGATCAAAAAAATCGTGTATATTTACAGTCTCACAGTAATGCTAAAATTACACCGATTGTTTCGATGTCAATCACTGTGCGGTTAGATTTATATATCCGTAATGCTAAGAGTTTATACCAACTTTTAATGAAAATCATTTTGCGATTAGATAAAAAAAACAGTCTATATTTACGGTCTAACCCGTGATGCAAATCACTGTGCGGTTAGATAAAAAAATAGTTAATGCTTACAGTCTAACCGTAATGCTAAAACTCATACCCAATTATTTCGATGGCAAATCGCTGTGCGATTAGATCAAAATATAGTCTATAATTCCAGTCTAACCGCAATGCGACGTCAAATCACTGCGCGGTTTAGATCAATAATTACTGTTTACCAAATGCAAGCATCAAAGATAACATTCTAGCCATAATGCCAAAAATCTGTACCAATGATTTACCGTACGATTAGGCCAACTCATTAGACTACATTTACTATCTAACAGTAAACTGCTACAATTACTGTCGATTTCAAGCAAATGATCGTATGATTAAATCTACTTAACAGACAAGATCGTGTTCGATAAGCATAAATTGTGTGGGCGAGTTCAACGTTCAATAATTCAAGCACAGTATTTCGTTCGAACATTATAGACCGTATTATATCATTTATTATTCCAACTGACGTACGTGTGAGAAAAGTTCCATATCGAATGTCTGGTGAGTATGTGGCGTAATTTTTGTTACCTAATTTAGGAATAGAAAGATTTGCGCCCAATTTTACTACAAATTTCAGCAAAAGGATCCACAAGTATTTTTATGGTAAACCCCCGTTGGTGTTAACTGGTGTGCTGTGTGGATGGTGCGAATAGAAATTATCTGAATATCTTACCGATGTGCAGAGAAACAATTGCGAAGGAAATAAAAAGTTCTTGCACCGATAGTTACCGAGTACCTGTTGAGCGCAAAATCACAGTACGTATTATATTATATCATCGATAATGTTAATATTTTTTGACGCATGCTTATTGTCAACTTTTTTTATTTAGATTAAAGTCATCGCAGCTGACACAAATTTAGTTCAGCATACAGTCGGTTGGCAAGAGCATCACCATGCTTGAAGAGATTTGGTGTAGTGAATACAGCGACAGTTTTTATGAAACGGGGCTATAGAACTACCTGAATAATACAAATAATGTAAAGTGCTAGATGTTTTAATAAAGTGTCTTCAACTGAAAACAATCCGACAATAAGGGATTTAATCAATGAACTCGACTCTGATTTTGTCAATCTGATTAACCAATCAAGCGTCAGAAATTTGTGGGAAAGAGTTCGATCCCGATTTTGAGAATGACTTGATGGTGTGACATGTGTTGTATGTCAATTTGGAATTTATGTCAGTTTGGAATTATGTCAGTTTGGAATTTATGTCAGTTCTGAATTGACATATGTCAGTTTGGAATTTATGTCAGTTCCGAATTGACATATGTCAGATTGAAATATATACGCACGACCGAAATGTGTGACAGGTTATGCCGAAGATGGTGGCGTGACCATCAATTGATCTGACTGTCCCCCTGATTTACATTATTTGAAGACAAGACACAAATTTATA
>CAJVPJ010001155.1:0-11855 GCA_910592205.1 Paraglomus occultum | reverse complement strand
ATCCAAGCTTTGATCGCTCCTATAGTCCTGGTGTCGGGTTTCGTTGTTTGATTATAATAATTTTCCACCGCTTTGGTTGAAATAACCTTGATCTTTTTCTCCTTTCGAAGATCGCTTACAACTTCAACAAACATATCGCGGACTTAATATTAATCATTATTGCATACATCCTTTAAATGCATATATGCAATCGATTTTATAAGTCCCATTAGTAATAGTACTCTAAACGCATATATCACGCGATGTATTATAACAGTTTCCCTTGTGCTGTATAATAGTGCATGAATATGTCCTAACTGTCCATAATTGAAACATCTTGATTTCTTCCATTGCTTAAACCAGCAGTCTCATTCATTGTGTCCCATAATGTACATAATTTATTTACCAGCATTCTTGGTGCTCATTCTCATTGGATTGGTTGAAACAACATAGAACTCCTTTGGGAGCCCCTCATAATCAAAGTAGCCAAAAGGGTGGCCTCTCTCTATACATGTAGCCTCTCATTACAAAGTAGGGTGCTGGTCTGCAAAACCTTATACTTACTACTATCAATGGTATGCTATCAAGCTTCCATCACCCCTCCTCCACCAACAGCTCAAAAAAAGCTCAAATGAATGTGGCTGACTTTATCTGGGAAAAAAGGAAGATCTATCCTTGTACTTGTGCAAACTTGCCTCTCTTCCTGTAAGCTCAGGGGGCATTGGCTACCCAGATATTGACAATGAATGTGACATCAGGGCAGCCCATCACCTCAGTCAAATATTTCACCAGAACCCCCCCCCCCTATGGGCTAAATGCCTTAATGCTGAAACTTAAATGCATCATAATCACTACCTTGTACTTGATATTGATTAATCTTTTCAAGAAAAGTGACTCATAATCACAGCAAACCTAGATATACTAATACTGGCCTCAAAGCCTCAAAAGCACTGAAACCTGATTTACTAATATCCTCTACAATCAAACAAATTATTCAAGTCTTCACATGCTTCAACTCCCTCTTTGCATTGTTCAACTCTTTTATCCTAAATTACAATATTAATATGGTAGCAAAGTTAAACTGACATGAAAATATGTTAAAACTGGGTATATGATGATTTATACATACTTCTGCAATGATAATGCTGATATTGTGTGCTGCAATAATGAATTTTGGGCCAGCTTTGATTTTACGTTTTTTAGTATTAAAAGAAAGTAAAGGAGGATGACTATGATAGAGAGTGATGATTGTTTTTTAGGAGATAAAAAGGGTAACTTACGAGATGTTTAGTGGCCATGTTATTCCCAGGTTATGCAATATTGTCATAACAACAGTATTGTTGCGGTCGGCGCATTTAATTAGGGAGATTTGTGGGAGAGCAAACTGTAGGCGCCAAAAAGCATTTTGCAAATGTTGCCGAAGTAGACGAGAAAAGTTGAAATATTTACTACCCTTAATAAAAAAACTGGTTCAGCCGACAGGGGGATCTGACTCAATTAGCTCAGCTACCGCTGCCCTTACTACAGCGACAGTATCAACTAAGACTGAATGCTAAGCTACAGTGACGTTTCTTATTAATTAATTATGCGCTTCCTAATCCCCATACGTAACGTAGTCCAACGTTCGTATCCAAGTAAGGGAATTACAAATAATATTAGTAACTATACTATTCAATGACTAGTAAATCTGCGTCACTTTTAATTTAATAACTAATTAAACGAATAAAAGAAATAAATGTCGTTCGCCAAATACTATCCAATTACTGTACGCTTTCAAGCGATTGCTTTACTAATTAAACGGACAAACTTTCACTAGTTTTTCACCCGCTACTCAATCTTATCACCACAACAGCCTCGAAATACTGTAGGCAACAAGTATTGTCCCGTTGTTATAATAACTACGATAAATTCGACAAAAGAAAGTAATTTAAAGGGAATTAAAAATTTGTTTATTTATTCCGTGGATAAGAACAATTCCGTGAATACAAGTATAACAACATTTTTCAACATGAGAGCTAGACGATGGGATAACGGTCGCTTATATAACTCAAACACCAATTTTGCGTCATGAATTTGATTTATCACATGACTTGCTGCGGCCAATTCATCGTCCGTAATTGGTTGTTGAGCGTTCTTTAACATTCTTGACATATGAAAGAAGGATTTAGCATCATCAGACAGATCGAGATGATCAATCTTATTATTATCTACGTCCATTCAAAATCCGTTTTTGAGATGTTAGGAAGAAGTAACATGGTAGGAATTTCTGTATCTGCAAAAGATAACAAATATTAATCTGTGCGCGTTATCAATGAAGATTATGGTATTAAGGTAAGATACTAACATTTCACATCATCGAGACCAGGAACCACACTTTGAATCTTCTGAGCCATCGAATATCACATTTAAAGCTTTCGTGTCTTCAAGATTAAATGACGAAGCAGAAGTTGACAGCAACTCTGCTTGTGCAAATGAAAATGAATAACAGCAAGTGAATGTCTGGGTCACAGAAAATACAGACAGCTTATCGTCTAATAGAATGTATAAACCTTCATCATACCTTTTTGTCCATATTTTCAACTTGTAGTACAGTTTATATTTTGATAAGTTTTGGTACCATATTTTCATAAACAATCTTCTCTTGACCTTGGCGGCAAAATTAGCACCTTTATGGGCACTACTATCAGAATAATCTACAACCGCTCGCGAAGAAATTCTTGCGAAGAACTGGAATCTCGTTTGTCGTCTCATGAGAAAAAAATTTTTTGTGCAAAACCGAAGATAGAAGAGGTTTTATAGTAAACAGCTCTAGAGGTCCACCTTAGCTGTGCTTAATAAAGGACACACAAAAAAAGAGTATGATCGATACATTCAGCGACAGTATAAGCCTGCATGATCGATCCATTGTACCATAACAATTACTTAACATTAATATAAGAATGAAACGATCCTTAATTTCTTTTCTATATTAATATCTGGGACTGCTTGACTTTTTATGGACGATTTTGATTAATTTATCAAGCCTGGTCTTTCTCACAATGAGAACACATAAAGTGAGACGATTAGACATGCATTAGGAGTATGTACTGTGTTGTAATTTTATTAAGTGCTACTTTTTTCTAAAAAATAATAAAATTATAAGCAATCATATACAAGTGGCCTAAACCGCGTGAACAAATTATTGGGGGGGGGGGGAATGAATTCGCAAAAAAAAAAAATCACTGTATTCCAGCCTTAGTCATACTACGTGTGACTCTCCTATCGACACTAGATGATGACTTTGCACTCGCTATAGAATTAATAGGTGTCGTATTAACATTAGTTTCTCGCTCTACTCCAGGCGTCCCTGCGGCATTTTTAATCTTGCTTGATGATGCCGCTCGTCGTGGTGTACTGACAGGGGTCTGAGTAGCTGATCTCGAATGTCTTGATTTTGATGATGTTGTCGGATACGGATGTTTATTCGGCACTCGTTTACGTAACGATTCTCGCGTTATTGTCATCGACGTTGATGGAGAGCAAGGTGTCTTCTGCCCTTTTTGTGTTTCTGAACGGGGAGAAAACGGTGAGTGGTTGGGTAGTCGCGGAGTCGTTTGGGGAGGCGTTTCGATTGGTGAAGACGGCGTTGGCACTAAAATTGAATGTAAATAGTGAAGTTGGGTGAGTTATACATATGCGCATGCATGTGTGTGTAAATGCGTATAGCATGTTTTAACAATAATCATAATTTACAATAAGAGACAATCATGGATACGTACATTGCAGTTCCTCTTCGACATTTCGATCTCCCTCAAGTTCAACTATTTCCAATTCTTCATCATCTTCCATGACTTTCAACTCAATAGGGGGCAAAACATTTTTAATCTCTCCAATTACTTTGCTTCTCTTGGCAAGATGTTTTGGTACTCCTTGTATTGACATGTCGCGAACCATCTTCTCGTGCAGTCTGATTGCTGCGGCATGATTTCCGTGATGAAGATCAAACATAACGAGAAAGTCTTTGGTTGCAAGGCGATTTTCCTTTTTGCAATAATTTCTTATATATTCTGTTTCTGCGGCATTGTAAGGAAGATCAAGCAATTGATTTAAGAGCTTGGGTCTGGGATCTTTTATCAGAGTAGTTAGACCAAGTAAGTACGACAATTATTGATAGTATGACAACACATTCGTTCTTATCCTCCTCTTTCTGGGAGATGGATTTACTTACTAGAGAATACATAGTCAAGTAATTGGTGAAACAAAGAGTTCCCCGTTATCTCCTTGTTTGGCGGCATTCTCTCTCTCTATTATTATTATCTAGTCAGTTACACATCAAAACTCTCTTTGTATACATATTTGTTCATACTTACTTGAAACATTAACGCATCACATAAATCAATCTGACATAATATGTCCATTTCTTTCGTGTGGAAATCTTCCTTATCAAACCATTCGTGTGATATATTGAGAAAGAGAATGGCGATACGTGGTCCAGCATTCTGTACAAGCGTCTGTAATATGTCATTGGGATAGTCAACCGTGACTTCTGGCTCACTTAGGAATCTAATCGCTTCCTGTAGGTTTAAAAAAGATTAATACACAACTAAAGTAAATTTCGATCCCACGCCAGTCGATTAGATTTACCTCGAATTGGTGATGATCTAAGTACCAATATCCATCCATTAGACACAGCCATTGAGGAGGAATTAAAAATCGAGCTGCATATTTTTGACTTTTTCCAGAGTTTTCGATATCCTTCAACAGATAATAGATCTAATAGATGACCAAGAAGCTCAGAACCTATACTATGAATATCTATTACAGCACTCAACATCAAGCGTAATTAAAGCAAAAGGATACGAGACAATGTCGTCGTAGTTCTCCCAAAACCGGACTTGCTAAAATGGAATCAAATAATGTGCGAAGGTCTTGTGAAGTTGGTGGAGGATATAATTCGACTATAAAATATTGAATCATCAAATCCTATTAGCCATTCCATAATAATCATATGATAGAGTTAAACGACAACTCGATTTTTAACTCACCCGGAACCCGTGCATGCTGTAATAATTTATCAAACATTAACTCATTTTGCATCCTGCTTCGTCGTACGTTAATGTCATTTATTACTTCTGGTTCGTATACCCAACCTTCGAACCATTCATCAAAGTAAGGAACCTACCGAAATAAAATACGACTTTAGCGACATAAACGAAATTTGTAAACATAGTCTAAACATCAAGTACTTACTGTATCGTAATCGATAGTAGTCATCAACTCCATTTCGCGATCCCGATCATAGTAGTGTATGTGATCCTCGGTCAAGAGGAATAATTTAGAGTCACTAGATGGGACATCAACATCCTATGCGACGACGAAAAATGGACCAACAGCAAGTTAGTAATTTCTATATAATAATTGTCCGTCATCCTAACATGCCCTTTTCCTATATCCATAATACACTCTCTATTAACTTACCAATACAACGGCTCCAATATTTGTAACATCTGTCAATCTGAATTGAAGATCATTTCCTTGCACTCTTCCACTAATCAACTTTTTCTTGTTCCTTATTCTCTTGTCTTGCATTACTTCTACTTGTACCGCCGCAGCAAACACAACAAACTCATCGCGATCTTTCCCCATCTTTCCAGCCGCTAAAGCAGTTACTTCCCCATTCTCTCCATCTTCTCCATCTTCTCCTACGGATACGTTGCCGATTTCATCAAAATTGTAATCTCCGATAGCATATACGACCACAAACGGTAAATTCCTTTTTGATGCGCCATTTGAAATAGAGGCGGTCATTGTCTTTGTATCTTCGAAAGCGTCGGAATTTATTACATCATAACTATCTTCCTCCTCATTAATTGCTACATTGTCTTCGTCAGTTGGTGCAATATCCATGGCGTCAGGATTAACGGCAGCATGATGTGGTATGGTAATTTTGGATCCGCAATGTCCGACAGCGAGTGTACCGAAAAAATGCGTTGTTGGTATGGATGCCGGGGTGAAACATAAGTGGGTTATTGGAGCTAGTAAAAACGAGTGTTATTGACGAATTCATAAATTCGAATGCACAAAAAACGCGGTTTGTCGGCAAACTATTATAAGTACCTCCAGCCGATGGTGTAGGAATAAACAAAATAGATTCTATTGGCTCTCTAGGGTAATATGCAAATATCTCTACATCTCCATGAGCATTTCCTGCAAAGATTAAAGGATATTGCTTTGCGGCAGTATCTTTATTTGTCCTGCCACGCTCTTGAGATGTTGGTGTTGATATGCTTATGGCAGTACACTAAATGATAACTGGAAAGTAAGTACAAGTCATTGAATTACGTTTGCAATTGATTTGATCAAACTTACGGCTTTTCCATTGGTTAATCCTGTATGATGATTCTCCTGGGTTTATTAAATAACAAACATTGTTAGTTGTCGGTCCCACAGACAAATGTTTTTCATTAATAATCAACTGTGATTCTTACAGCTATAGTGTATGTCGGGCAATGCTCGTCATCAGAGTCTCGCGATGGTAACAATCGCCATACGGCGACTCCTCCAACGGTGGCGCACACGATCAAGTAGTACCTGTCAGCGGGATTGTACCCCTGTTCTCTTAGCCATTTGGTATCTTGTTCCTATTTAGGAAAAGTCTGTTAGTCACATTACAAATGAATAACGAAGGCATAGTAATTAGCTTACACAGTGATAAACGCCTTGCGAGATGATCATCGAATTGAGCGGCATTAGGTCAGGAGGGAAGACTATGTTCAGCTCGCTTACAAGTTTCCCCCATATGTCGAAAAGAAGGAACGTATAGTCGTTATCCCGTGTTATGGTACAAATTAAGAGACATGGACCTTCGAGAACACAATCCGTGACAGCCACAATCTCGCTTAATCTCTGTAATTAGAGTAGAGATGTCGGTTAGTGTTTGAGTAAAGAGCATTAAAGGTTAACAAGCAGACGACCACGTCTGTAACACAATTAATTGGGTGGCGGCTAACTAAGCCAACACAGATCTATGTGTTTGTACGCTGAATCGCTAGCCGTCATAAATAACCAACTTGTTATTAAGAGATGCTAATGACCTGGTTATTCCGTTTGTATAGTTGTATATCGATTATATATAGAATGGCAAAAGTGGCTCTGTCGCGTATTTCGATATACCTTTTGTTGTAAATGTATACGAATCGCGACCACTCTGAGGTCTTGGCCCAGTTCGCAAAGACACCTTCCGTGATAGAGTCCTTTGCCAATCCTCCACAATCTATGGACCTCACTGTCATTTTACTAGCAGGCACATGCTGAGTACTAACAGTGAAAGGCTCTCTAACAAACTCCCTCGTGGATCCGGTGATCTTGTTTTTGATTGCTCTAAATAAATCCATATTAAAATTCTAAATCTAAAAGTTGCTAAAGTGTTTTTTTTTGTTTGGGAAGACCACTTTCTTTATGTGACTGCAGGATTGTAGATCATTTCTAAAGTCGAACCGGACACAGGTTTAACTTTAACCGATTGTTTACTATATTTAGTGTTCCACAGACACGAGCTTTTTGAATGCCATCGCAAGGAGGTGTGGTGAAGAAATCAATCAATCAGTCAATTGACGATAACAATCATAACAATTATAAGGAGAATGTCTATTGTTCGAGAAACAAGAGTCGTCGAGTATGACTATAGGAGTAAAAACAAACATGTGACTATCTGTGTAATGTTAAATCCAGTGTTATCGCATTTATATTTACAGTATGAGACACAACTTTTTTATTACGTGACATTGACATTAACGCGCACCTGATATTGCTGCTATCGAAACCCAGCTGGTATTTGGCGTATTTAGCCCGAAAATTAGCATCACTATAAGGGGTGCTTATTTTGGAGGTCGCAGTCATGTACAGAATGTCGACTAGTGATACAAATTAAATTGTCGTCCAAATTATCGACTAGAAATTAACTGTGCAAATTGCCCAAAGATGATACTGTCATATAACCCGTTATATTGTGAAAGCCAAGTTAAACCTTACACCAATACTGCTAATTTCGGGTATTAATGGAAATCGACAAAGTCGATATATTTATTTTCGAGATGACGGAAATGTATAGGAAATTTTCAGCTCATAATAATTGCGTTATTTTAAATAGTTGGTCAACAATGGGTAACTTGTGTGAAGCGCATAAAACGTCTTGTACGAGAACATTGGTGTTGCGTTAGCAGCTCATAATAACTGCATCGTACAATACATGTTTCATCATTTTCAGTATATATTCTATAAATCAACACATTCATTATTAATGTCTCAGTTTTTTGAGTAAATTATGTATGGAATAATATAATAATAATTAATTCAGCAAAAATTATAACATTTACGCTATAATAACGTTCATGGTCGTTTTTTCCATATAATTTGTTTTTATAAATTTTTAAATCATAATAAAAAACAAATTATATAGAAAATTTATTCAAAAAAACACTATTAATATATAAAAACGCCAACGGTACAAAAAAACACGAATTGTACAGAAAACTGTTGTTGTGTGGTGGGCGTAATTCCAAATTGTGCCCAACTTTCCATTGTAACGTGCCTCGATTGTAAATAACATAACTTGTCTACATTCACGGAAAACTTAATGTTGCATAATTACCAATTCTTTCTTAATTTGTAACATAGTAAGCCAAATTTGACCTTTCTCTTTTCCACACCTCTCTTTCTTTTTTGAACTCTTACTTTTATTGTTGTTGCTTTTTTTTACTCTGGTTCACGTTAATATTTCACAAGCATGTCCTCGTATTGAGGTTTGTTTTTTTATGTTGCTGACTCTCTAAAATATTGTGAGCCTGATTATGACTTTAGAGTATGGGATATTATAGATAAATATTGTACATTTATCTTATTGTCAAAGATCGGCAAGCGATCTGCAAAGAAATCTATATCGACCAACTCGTGCAACGATGGTCACTCAATGTCCTTTTTAATGCGGGAACATCTTCAGCGTTCAATCGTAAGTCCTATTAATAAAAGAACGCAAACCTTCACTTAACTTTGCATGCGATTCTGGAGAACTGTATATGTTGGAGCTATTTACTTGTGATATAATGTATAAGCGAATGCAAATTGCAGACTAATTTGCCTGTACCATAGTCTGCTTGGGTATGTGAAATAACTGGCCAAAACACGCTAACATTAACCTTTTTAATGCAAAAAGGCGTGAATCTGACAATTAGTATACGGATACGGCGATCAGCAGAAGCCGTGTATTAGATGTCGTATTAGTCTATAATTTACCAGACCGAAGGTCCATGGATTTATTAATGAGCTTTTCTTCTTGTCTTTAAGCGGCTGTCATGATCTACTTTTGTGAGTTGACGGATCTACGTTTGAAATGTAGGTTAGGCAATGTATTAATATGCTCAAAAATCATATGAAGGTTGATTTACCTTTAAACTTTCATGGTCAAACTCAAAGGGAATTGCTGCCAAGGTACCATCAAATCTGATAATCAAACATGAGTCAGCAAGGACAATGATGGATCAATCCAAACAGAGACTTACCTATTCTTCTTGATATCCAGGTATCTGATTTCGCCATTTTCTGTGATCCTTCGCTGTAGAATAATGACGTTATCAGCCTCTTGCGTGACTTTTGCCGACCCAAAAATAGAGTTAAGGTCCAAGAATTCCCTTTCATCCTTTTTGGGATGAACAACTAATGTTATATGTACGTTTCGTTCTGTAGCAATCCTTCGAAAAGTTCCAACGGTGCGATCTTGAAGTTCCCAACGATCATTATGATACCTGGCTTGCTCTGCCAACATAAATTGTAAATTGTCTATAATAATATGTTGGACGTCAAACGCATATATTGCATGCTCCATAGCGTCAGTGACCTTTGTCAGTTCCGTGCTGCCAAAGAATTTTAAAAAATACATTGGCAGCTTATATCCAACAGAAGTCAGGTAAGTATTATGCAAAGTCACACAAGCGAACATTAATACAAAATAAACTCACTTGTTGAAATTTTTCAGCCCATAACGGAAATTCTTTAATCTTCTCCAGGGTTAACGCCTTTCCTGCAAATTGCTGCAACATCTTTTTGGCCAGTCTTACATTAGGAATTTCAAAACTTCCCCACAACGTGTTTACACCTGATCTACAATAGTCTAGAGAGAGCTGACTAAGAACGGTAGTTTTCCCAACCCCGGTTGTTCCAGTAAATATAGTCAGTTCACCGCGACGATGACCCTTCAGAACTTGATTCAATCCTGGTAAATCAATTGATTGGATCCCTTGAACTTGATCTGGATTTACAAGCTCACGGTATACCGAATCTCTTAAACACTCAAATCCAATGATTTGCTCATGCTGTAGTGGCTTTGCGCTTTTAATAATCTCTTTGAGATCTTTTCCAGCTTCCAAAGCCTGTTGCGCGTTAACAGGTCCATCCAATTGTCCATTCAATGTTTTCACAATCAAGCATCGTTCTATGCCCAATTTCTCTGCAAATTTCTCTGCCGCATCTTGACCAGCCACATCATCATCAAACCATAGATATATTTTGGAGAATCTTTCAAGTAGCGGAAGAACCTCAATAGAAAGTTGATAAGAGTTATGCGGAAGACACGTAGACGGAATCTTTGTCTCTTGATAGGCAGCCATTGCATCAAATTCACTTCCGGCCAGAATGACTTCTTCTCCATGATGTGGCACCAAATGATATCCGAATAGTCCTGTGACTGTACCTGGTGGATCAAAGGCAATTGTTTCTTCACTTTCTGTTGACCAGGCCTTTATCCTCACAATTTGATTATCCGGTTCGATTTGATCAGCACGGTTGTAGTATGGCGCAGATCGCGGAAATGTAATACAGAATTCTTCACGTAATGAGTTTGAAGGATCGATATTATGATACTTTGCAACGCCCACCTTAAAGGCCTCCAATGTTTCCTGTGTCAAACCCTTTGATTTCTCGAACCACTTTATAATCTCGGGATAATCTTTCATTAGCGTGGAATATCGCTCGATTTCTTCCTTTGGTTTGGAAAAATTACTTCGAAAGCCTAAACTTTCAATAGTACTAAACAATTTAGACAGTTCTGAATCATTAAATCGACGCGTATATTCATACCACAGCCCAACCGTTTCACATTCAGTGCATTTAAATGTTCCTTTGTCAGTCCTTATTCTTGCTGTGTAGTATGTGCCTTTCCTGGGTCGACATGCGGGACAGCGTATTGCAAGTTCTTCGGCATTGGCAGTTTTCCGAGGAAATTGGAAGTTGCTGTTTAAGAATTCAATGACTTCGTTATTTTTGGGCGAATAGTGTTTCGATTCGACGTGACCTGTTGTTCCCAGACCAAAGTAAGTTTTCGGTTTGATGTAACTTGTATCTAGAGCAGGGTACGCATTATAAAGTCGGTTTTGTGTGACTGGAGGACTTGATAATGGATGTCGCCAAGTATGACGTGTATTTATTGTAAATAGACGCGTACATGGACAAAAGTTGCGTCCCGTCCAAAGCATTTTTTGTGGGTAAAGGTATTAATGTGGAGGGACAGGCCCTGATCATTATTAAATTTATCGAAAAACGATGTGAAAAAGCATAACGGAAACATACTCTACAATGACATTTTTATTTGTGAACGTTTTCGGAGTTGTGTGTGATATCATGTGGGACACAACCAAAAATGTGTGGCTTGTGTGGCTTGTGAATAGTATTATGCCTATTATAGATTCAGAGCAGATGTTGCGGATGGATTGTAACACATCAATTGTAGGCATTACTAATTTACTACTATTTCTTGCATGATCTCGATTCTACAGTTCCGCAATTTTGGCATTTGTACATCTCGGACCCTCCTATTTTTTGAATGTTCCCACACCAGCTGCAAGTTT
>CAJVPJ010001154.1:0-11867 GCA_910592205.1 Paraglomus occultum | reverse complement strand
TAAAGTTTTTCGTTACGTGCGCGCGAACTTGATGTATAATTTGCAAAATTTTGTGTTACTCACTCATTTATTGGAGGGCACTGTACAATCTAAACTATGATGCGATCATCTGATAATTGAGCTTTGTGTTAGGATCCTGTATCAAGGGACCAACCGCCTCATTTACGGTACATGATATATCAACAACCTTTCGAACGAGGTGCTTTATTAAGTATGCTGAGATTAAATATAGGACTGACAATGTATATTATTAGATTGTATCATATTAATATCGGTTTTATTTGTAGTCCTATAGGATGAGCTCATACGACACTTTGAAGAAGTTATCGACCAAATAATAACAATGTCAAATTGGCTCTTGGAAGGCTGTAATTCCTTAACTTTTTGGGGAAATTTTACAACTATGGTATATGCAAATCTAACAAATTTGGGCGTCAAGCTCGGAAAACCGATATTTCATAAAAAATCGCGCAATTCCGATAACCGATATTATTTTGTCACATTCATATAAGAATTTAATCTCGATATACCGATATAATAATACAATAGTATGTTAGTATTATTTTGAAGATTCACAAATGAGGCAACTCCTTCACAATAGAGAAGGAAATCACTGCAGATACTTCAACAGAATTATACCCATTATCATGAAACTGGAACAATTACGCTGAGCGAAGATCCGGTATGTTGCCTAGCAATCGGTTCCAAGTCAGTTATAATAGAAGTGCGATATACAGTTCTGCCTCAGTTATATCTTATCTCCCACTTGTATCCCAACCTACTTAAATAATTCTGGTCGGATTCCCTTATTCAGTTCCATATACAGCTATATCCCCATTCCCTATCGCCAATTTTCCACAACCCCAATTTCTCAATCGTACAGTAATCCTATATTAAGCAAATTTATTAACTACATTTCTATACGTTAACATGAATACTTTTCTGAATTGCAAGAAAAAATAAACAAAGAAGTAAAAGGGCTATTCTTAATTCCTTTGTAATCAGATTCGGCAACTCAACTGAAGTATAAAAGCATCAGTGCGTCCATCTGACACTTCACCACTGACTCTTTGCATGAAGTGCCCCGTTAGGCATATGATATCCGTGTTGATTTGTGTCGCCAATATTTTCGCTGGGGATGTCTAATTCTTACGGCATTAAATACGTAATTGCGAGAATTTGAGCAAATCTCGTTACTTTACAACGCAATTTTCAGCTGCTGTTCTGTCATTTGAGAGTACTATAGGGAATACATAGCCCTTAAAAAAAACAACAGAACATTGCACGTAATCGTATTTTATAGAAATAATAAGGCCTTAGCATATCAACGACAATGAATATGAATAAGTGAGAACCCAGATCGAGAATGAGACATACCGGCCCACCAATCTACTCACCATCGCCTAACTTAATCTTCTTATCCAATTGAATATACTTCCTACAGTTTGCGCGTAACAACGAAGCACTGGTTTTATAGCTACAAGCGGGAGTCTTGCTGCTAAACAAATTTTCCAATGGGATGTTCTTACAAACTGGAGTAGTCATTTGAGAACTCCAACGTTTAGTGGACTTGCGTGATCGGTGCCCGAGTAGTATCTTCATTATATAATGTAGTGCTGTTCATATGCGTTTCAGTTTTGTATCTCTCGTCAATCTGAGTGATGTGACCAATTTGCAGTTTACTGATAACAGTTCAACCGACCAGTACAATACTACATTCCAACCTCGCTGCGGATAAGTTGTCCCGAGAATTCTAAATTTGATCGAGGCAAAATACGAATCACATTAACCGTGCTGCTTGTCCAATCCTTCTTTTATATAATAGTGCTCCATTATTCAAGAACCAGCCACAATCGTCATAGGCGTTCCCTGGCATTATTCTGTCTTATAAACCCAAAGACGCGAGATATATGATGCTTCATAAATGGAAGGGGAGGTGATGGCAATGTTCTGATCTGTCATTCTCGGTGAAAGATTGCTATCATGTAGTTCAATTCGAAAATACATACCTTCCGTCACTTTTGATATGTCGCTTCCAGTTCTTCCTCACTCAGTCATAACAAGCACGTCTCTAACGTCTTGGCATTCTCAGGCCGAATATTTTGTTGTTAATGTGCAATACAGACTTTCAAAATCATAGGTTCGGATAAAATTTCCCCTACAACGAGTTTTTCACTTGTTTGGTTAGAATGCACTGTCAGACTCTATCGGCACATCCAACACATCGATTAAGTACTAACAATCGAAAAGAGTTGATAACAAACTTACTACTTTGGATCCAATGTCCCAACAATCAGACGCATAATGAGCCACTAGTTGACGGCAAGCCTTTAGGACTTAGTCCAAGCTTGGTAAGAAAAGGCTAGAAAATAAGCAAGCGTTTAATTGTCGAATAAAGGATGTATTCTACGGGTCGATAAAGTGTTTCAATCTTGGTCATGATAAATTCTCTAGCATTGTAATCGCACGGATTTCACCACGTCATGGGCAACACATTCAAAGGTGTTTGGACTACGTACCTGACACGAGTAATCCCGACCGTGAGCTTATTCATTTCGAAACGATCTCCGATGGACGCGGATGTACATGGCATTTTGCATCTTATCGTTATTGAATTCGACTTCGGAACGGATGTAACTACTAATTAAGTAAATAACGTATTGTCGGACAAATGTCAGTGACGGCTTTTACGAGTCCAATGCTTAATCTCAATCAGATTAAATTAAATAAGATCCGTAAAATTACCATTAGTCTCTGGATTCTTGATATGCTTATTCATCAAGCTTAATTCATGCTAAAGCCTTCAGTAAAGTCAATTTCCAACACGTGTCAAGGTGTAATTACCACATGTTAGTAGAAATTGAACGATTGTACTACGTTTGCTAGGCATAGTTGTGTCACTGATGTATCAGAAGACATTCCATTCGGAAATTTAATATCGTTTCAGGACTTTTTAGTAAGAGTCGCATTAGCTAGTATGCTGTGAAAAATTCACACAATGTCCAACCGCATGCATCGGTCGGTCTATATATTGCATTAAATTATACTGCTATCAGCAAGTGTGTGCAAGCTACAATAATGATGCACTTGAACGATCCATCTTTCGAAACACGAATGTTTGTTCGCAACGTTTGTCTGTCTTCGCGTTCACTATCGAAAACCTTGGCCTGAGCTTCATTTTACTTCCGATTAACGGCATATGAAGGGCGCGCAAAAATTATTTCGGGGCGAGGAAGGGATTCTTCTTAGGTATTTGAGCAAGATCGCGTGGTAGATACTGTCCCCGACACGGATAGATATTAATTGTTGTTTGTTCTTTCTCATTCGTGTAGTGAATATGGTGCTTACATATACTGGAGGAGCCGTTTCGTTACGCTCCTTACTGCGAGATTCGATCAATTTTATTTGTGCTTCGTATCGGGAATGACTGACCGACTCGTGTCAGACTAGGTATGAATTCTACTGAAAATCGGATTTGTATAAAAAATTTTTTTAATCATTTATATCAACTAAACAGCTTGGAACCTTTCGGAACAAAAGAAATACATTACGGAATTTATACCATAGTGCGCGAAACAACAGACACTAGTTTGATAACCATAAGCACTGGTTTTACTGCTCCGAAATCAACAAGATTCTCAACATTACTGATGACGCCCCCCAGGCCAGTTCTAAATGGGAAGTTTACGTGTCATTTCTCGACACGGATGCAAACGGGTGAACGGATCTTATTCTGAGTATGAAATTTCTATTCCGATTGATCAGCGCGTATATGTTATAATAAGGTTCGCAACAACACGGAATATTGGCACAAAACTGTCTTTTCGGAAACCTTATGCGCGTTCGTCGCCTGATATACCGAAATTGATGCCTGACAGTAAGTAATAATAACGGATAACTTATTTGTACTATCAATGACTGACTCGTATAATCTATCTCTAAATAACGGCTAGAATAATCCTACAATTCATCCGAAAACTGAGGAGACAACTCCGGTTGATAGGAAGAACTATCTATGACATTCCTGTCGTTAAATCTGTTGGCAAAATTCCTCTTGTCAACTTATTGATGGCGATGATATCCTAGAGAAAAGATATCTGGACATGAGAATACGTACATCTTAGTAACAAGAACACCATATTCATTAGTCAACAAACTCTATTCTAGAAAACTTTGTACAAATATTGGGACATCACAACGCGTCTTGAAAATCTGATCCTGATTCAGTCATATAACAGATGCAATCTCTAGAAAAATTGTATCTAATCAAGGACAACACCATATCGAATTCAATGAAGCAAATACTTTGATAATTTTTATTTGGCTTAGCGGTTATTATACAATCGTGAAGAAAAACGTTCCAATAAAAATGTCTATATAAAGTACATTATCGAAAATTGGTCACAAACTATGGCTTCATCGAACCGCAAATATCTAGCAATAATAATAACTGTAATTTAATAAAAGGTGGGAGCTAGTATGCATGTGACTGGCAACCAGTTCAGAGGCAATCTGGTCGACTGCCGTTCATGTACTGTGATAATTCGGGTAGTATGATCAATGTCCAATAATAGACACACGCACACGGCTGACGCTTGACAGAAAGGAAGTGTGTGTGATGCGTGCAGTAATCCACGCGGGTCCATCAACTTATTCATCTATTTAAGAACAGCTCCATATCCTTGGTAAGTACATGCCCTGGGCGGCGCCAAACGACGAGTAATGAGAATAGGCCATCGCCTTTCTCATTTCTTGCTTAGGAGGCGGTTCCATATACTTGGTAAGTACGTGGCGCCTCCATAATTTGGTTCTAAATTTTCTTGTTTTGTCATAAGACAACTTCGTCCATCTTCAAGTGCACACAGATTTTTATTTTCCTCCTTCTCGTTTCCAAATGCCGTCAGCCCCTTCTTCATTCTTGGATTTTGATGAAGGTACTTGCCGCCCATGCTAATTTAGCAAGTACTTTGAAACGCTGGCGAACGTGTGGTTCTTCATTTTCCCTTGGGATTTCATTGTGAAAAACTGCGTTCTGAAAAGTAGTTGTTTGATATGTTTGAGTCATATTGTAATTGGCCAACATAAGAGAAGTGTGTCATTCCGTTTTTTTGCGAAGACATTAATATTAATATTAAGACTGGCAGTCATGTGTCTGTTCTTGTGACACAACGATATTCTGACCAACAAAAAACTTTGCATATTTGGTTCACATGACAAATTTGCATTTCCCTACATGGGCAAAGTTTACAAACACAACTTTTGAATTAGGATCAATAGTATAAATATAATAGAAAATTGGAATTGTACTTGCCAGTTAGTAGTATCATTGGAATTACAAAAAATTTGTCATGATAGTAACAGTAATCGTTGTTAGCACGCATAAACAAAAAGATTTGATTAACGTTGGGTGGTTTTATTATACAAATAATTCGTTCCTGATCGGTCAACCCTTTATCGACACGAAAAAGACTTAAGTAAATAAATATTTGCATCCTTGTTTCTGGATGCAATAATTCTGACTGAGCATAGCATACGCTAACAAGATTCTAGCTGTCTGCTTCTTTATAAATTGGGATACTTGCGCTTATGGTATTTGGCGTGCAAATTCCGAAAGGACTCTAAAAAATCGTCTTGAAAAGGAAGTCTTTTGCTTTCTCGCAGACCTCCAACCCTACTCGGTGCGAGGACAACCTCCATTGAGGTTGTCCAAATTCCTCCCTGTCCTCTTACTTGAGCAGCATAGCGGGTAATCAAGTGCGTTGTTTGACACCGTTGGCGTTTTGTACCTTAGCGTTTTTTGTACAATTCGCGTTTTTTGCATGTTTTGCTCAGAGGTGAAAGGAAAACCTATTCATCAAAATTATGAATAGATATTGTGCTGTGAGGTGTAAACAAAGGTAGAAATATTCGGAAGACGACTGTATGTACAATCACGGAACTTACCTGTCCTTTAAAACTGATATTTTTCGCACTTGCTAGCAAAACTCGTCAGCATGGGAAGCTCCTGCTATCAAATGTTACCATTAACATCTAATGGTTTAATAACAACGTAAAAACTACTCTCTGTAATCACCAACTAACCTCTGTCGCGCCCATGAAGATTAACAACTGCTGTTATAATTTTCGTCTTTCATATGGCGCGCGGCAATTTATAAAATACTGTAGCTTCTAGATGGTTGTAAAACAGAGACATAGTTGGCGTCTGGCGTTGTTAGTGACAGACGAGTAGGAACTCTCGTACTTACCGAACTCTCGAGTGGGGCAGCTTAAACTGAGCATCTTGTTGTCGGAATGGTGATGGGCGCGTATTAAATAAAATTTTTTACAGAAGTTGAATTCTCATTGGGCAATTAAGACCACGTGAATTGAAAAAGGGGACAATATTTTTAACAATCGCTCGATTGTTTATCGAAATAATCAAGGTACCGATCATGCGCCTTATCGGGGTCGGGAGGCTTTCCTATAGTTATCTCTTGAGCATGTCAATTCTCTGCTTTTCAAAGTTTATGATAACGGACTCAATGTTGATACTACTTTCGTATCTGATTTGAGAGGATACGTTAAGTATTGTTCGTTCTATTAAAGATTTATATTAATATTGCAGACATGTTGCATTTAGAGGGAAATTACACTCATGGGGTTGCAATTATGGAGGTGTCACTGTACCTCCCTTGTTTAGGCTATCATTAGATTATTGTTTAACTTCAAATAATACGTCCATTTCTTCCGATGGGATTAATTTCGAAAGCCCATATTAATATGTTGGGAGCTATTCACTAAACGCGTTCGCGTTTACGCTTTTACGACGACAGAGGTAAATTTACCAGAAACAAATTTATATTTGAAGCAAAGATGCTCTTTGTAAGGATTCGATTTGGTGGGTCCTTTGTTGGTTACAACTGGCAGCTGTTTGTTTAATTGTAAAGGATTCGAATGATCTGCTTTATGCATTCTATCGTTTTCCTAAACTGACGAATTTTGCTAAACACGATCTGGCGTACAGGTAATTTTTATCAGTTGAACAGTCTGTCACGTTAACACTATGATGCAATACATAGGATGTGGAACTGAGTATGAGCTTACTACTTTTCACTGGCTTTGGACACAGCTGAGAAAAAGTCGCCAGGGACCGTCATAATATAATTTCTCCGGAGAAAGTTTGTCGTTGGTATCGATATACAGTGTGAGACAAAAATTTTTATGATACAAAGATCTTCAGAAATAGGCTGATACCTAGCGCCAACCCCCGTTCCCAAGCAGATTGAAAGTATAATATTTACTATCAAGCGATTAACGAGATCGAATGATTGGTCTTTCGATCATAGTTATGCATATATTTTTCTTTCAAGGCATGTTAAACCAAACAAACAAACCAACATTCTGTTTGTATTACGAATTGATAGAGTTTGTGAAATACCTGTTTGATGCTTAAGCATTAAAGTCTCCATGCAAACGAAACGCTAACGTTTTTCCCGATTTAGACGAAGCTATCGAACACAACAAAAAGTTAGTGCTTATCCGTTGATATAGAAAAGTGTAGAAAACGTAATACTAATCCTCGAACATGGGCTGACCATAATCAAAATACCTGATATCTAAGAATGAATTGTAAATACATTGTATATTATAATTATAAAATAAACAAAGTTTTTCGAGTAATCTTACAATCGAAAACAAAGAATTTAAGTTTCGTCCAATCAGAGTATAGCGATTCGATCTCGTTAATCGCTTGATAGTAAATATACTTTCAATCCGCTTGGGAATGGGGGTTGGCGCGCTCAAAATGCTAAGGTATCAAGCCTTTCGAGATAACTTATTATAATAATAATTTTTATTATTATTGGGAAATGTAAATGCAGCTCAGTTCTGATGACTGGCTGAAGACGTCGTACATACGGTCACGTTACGGTAACCAGTTTTGATAACAAAAACACGTCTACCCAATTTAGATCGGATTCGTGACGCGTAAAATGCGACTCAATTTTGGTACTTTGTATTTATTATTTCTTTGAGAGCAACGTTCACGTCTAAGCAAGAACTTCAATGACAAACCATATACATTTTTGGAATGAGGGTGTACGGGATGCGAACGAAATACATCAACGCACGAACATACCCATCTCTACGTATATAACAACCTTAAAAAACTCAAAAAACTAGGAACAGTAAAGCATGCAGATGGTAATGGTCGACCAAGGAAGATTACGGCAATGCCCCAAAAACATTAGGACAATATATTCACAGGGATGCTCTATCTCGACAAGAAACTTTAGCAACAAAAGCTATCAAAGAGGTTTCGTATATATAGAACAGTTGGCCGATGCTGGATACAAGAAAAATCAACCAATGACCCCCCCCCCCCCCGCGATAATTGAGTGCAGTCAGTCCCCCCCAATGAATGAAAGCGGCCACCCCAATGTTAACATAAGCGAAAACGGGTAGAATGAGCCATGAATCATCTTAATGACAATTGTTATTTTCGGGTGAGACTGCTTTCCAACTCTTCCGAAACACAGTGGAACGCTGGTATAAAGTGAAAAACCAACCCGTTCTATGCCCAAGGACCGTACAAAAATTTTTGCCCCGGGTGGTTTTGCATAAAGGGGAAGACAAGTTTATTTTGCTTTAAACAAATTATGGATGCTAAATTCAATGTGGATTTCAGCAAGATAATGATCCAAAACACGCAAGCTGTCTTGCCCAAGCCTTTCTTCGAGAGAATATGCCACACATCTCTCATTGGATTGATTAACGATGTGTACAAATGCATGTCGTGTGCTGTACCGGAGGGGACGTTTTCGAGAGCGGGCACGTACTTTAGTAGTCTCCGAGACAAGTATAATAGAGCATTAAAAGATCTTGTAGAACCATATAACACTAAATACAGGCATGAATACTCATACACAAAAACAGTACCTGCGGACACGTTCGGACATGCATTGAGGACAGCTTGGCCGTCTAACAGCCTTGACCTAAATCCAATCGAAAATCTCTGGAGTATTGTTAACGGTGGAAAGGCGAATGCCAAAAAATCAGGCTGAACTGGAGCGATTCATGGTAGAGGAATGGGAAAATATCTCAGATCTACCCTAATCAACTTAGTAAAGTTAATGAAGCGACGTTACGAACTTGCAATCGAAAAGAATGGAGAACGGCGCAACCAGAATCGGTTCGTAAAGCCTGTCTACGAACCGATATATCTCGAGATCAACGTACTTTCTCTGTCTGGACTTTGTCTTGGCATTTTCGATTTTCATTAAACCAGCCATCTTTCCCTTTTTTTGATGGATTGTATGACTTTTTCCGTGGCTGGGCTACGCCGTCACAGGCTCTTCAAATTGTTCAAATTGGATTTTTCTGGTTTAAACAGACGCATGTCAGTAGTGCCAACAGTTTCATATTGTTTAATCTTTAAAATAAAAATTTCATGTGTGACAACCGCATATTATATCTGATGATTGTTTAAAGATTTGATGTGAGAACATTTTCAATTTGAATCAGTCAACCAGTGGGAATTGGATTAAAAAAAAAACGTCTTTTCTCGCGTGACTGGGCGCCCCCAAATAATTTGTAGATACGCGAAATTGTATGATATTCGTTTGTGAAATCCAATGTTCGTTGGAATGGTGTAAGTTCATGATAATGAAAAACTTTAAGAGTTGGGTAAGCCCTCCCATAAGAATGCACTTGACGTATACATTTCTTTCGTTCAATATTTATGATGTAGGCAATGATGGCAACGGAAATCACAGGGCAGCGCGTGAGTATGTGGATAATTTTCAATTGGACCTGGCCCGCCAACAGAGGTACAACGTATAAGAAACGTACTGAGATTATCTTCGTTTCAAAAATGGGTCTGATTTATGAAGACGAACGATCAAATGAAAACAGAACTTTGTTGTTTCTAGAAGGGATACCTTACAGACGTACCACTCAATAACATCATGTTATCGTTTGCAAGCCTCCTGTTTCATTCGCAAAGCTCGGATGAAAGATAATTATAGTAATGAACAAAGACTTTGGTAAGTCAAAATGCGTGGGAATTCGGAAGAGCGAGAGGAGCACTTGGAACGGATTGTCGAGTATGCATATGGCTGCTCATGTTTATCCTAATATTCTTTTGATTTTGTCTAGGCTATCCGCATTCAACAATATGATTAGAACTTCAACGAAGTAACAGTCTTTATGTTGAGAATGAAGACGAATGGACGTGTGCAAATATTTATTTGTGGTGAGGAATTTATAATTGTAATGTTAGGTGTGGAGGAAATATCCACATTATAGCTTGCTACGTACTGTTTAATAACATACATACATACCTACATCTGTATTATTATAGTTGCGCCGTACCCTCTCTATATACTACCTCTTTCTTCCCCACGACGTCGAAGATTAATAATATTATTAAATACGGATTTCGTCTGTTGAGGGATTATGTACCGCATGAACGCTTATACAACATTGGTTAGACAAAAGAAGAAACAAACCAACTGGACGGAACGCGACGAAAAGACTATGATGCATGCCACTTCGTTACGTTGATCTAGATTATATATTCATTTCACATATTCGATCGCTTGACTATCGCTACCTCCATCTCCTTTTTTAACATGCACTTCTTCTCCTCATGAAGGTAGCCTTTCTTTGTTAATTATATCAATACTTTCCCAACGTCTGCGATTATTTTCTCTAATCAATTATCTCCAATCTATTTCATATTCAAGAGATTGACGTCCCGGTATATACCGGTCGGCAGAGCAGTTCACTTTTTGAATTTTCGGATACATTGACAATTTTGCTGGAGGATGAAAACCAGATCAAGGGTTGTAGAGTAAAAAGATGAAGACCGATCAATTATTATGCGGACCGTCTGTTCAGGATAAGACCTAATTTCGCCGTGACCAGATATTTCACGTCTAATGTTCCATCATCGTTAGTCAAGACGACTCATCAGAACATCGCCGTGAACATGAACGAAGGATGTCAGAAAATACAGCATTCGGCTTGAATTCCGTATTGTCATATCTCCGGCCCCATCGAACCCGTGCGATAATGCAGACTGGAACGTTCAACCGATGTGCGATGATGGGAGTGAAATCACGCCTCAAATCAAATTCATTCTGTCTACTGTCATTATCACAACCTACAGCCGAATCAGTAAAACGTGATGCTCTTGAGATATGAGTTGATGGGGCTTTTTACCTCAATAATGTCCACTTACGTCGACAAAGATTTATCGAACGCTTGATAAGTAGCAGGACTAAATCTTTACTGCCTTTCATTCTCTCCACGCTGACATCACTGGTGATAGATAGTCGAGCAATTGAAAGTTACCAAGTATTTGCATTGTGCTATGACTCTGTATACGGCTGTATAAGACACAAATAGGAACACATTTACTGACAGAACTATGTTCTGCATCTGAAATGTCGCCATTTGAACGGCCTGGGCTTCACAAGTCCGCTTTTACGATAGCGAGAAATAGATAAGCGACGGCAGCATCGGCCATCGCAGCTGCACCATGAAAAGAACTCCGAAAGACGACCACCGCATGAAGCCTGCCACTAACTCGTACGTACAGACCATCCCTAAATTGTGACGGAGCAAATGTAATTGGACGATTAGGTGTCGGTGTTTCGTAATAACATCGCTCATTGAGCAAAGGCTTGATAGGTTAATAGGCTCGCCCGCGATATAGGCTTTCCCGGTTGAGTCGTGGCACATACAAGTATGCGTTACTTTCATGGATGAATATGCAAATCCAATTAATCATTATTGGGATCTTTAAATATCAATTACTAAAGCTTTCTACTTTTCAAACTTTGTGTAGTTATCATAGTTCTATCCGTAGCTATGTCACGCTAGAA
>CAJVPJ010001153.1:0-11875 GCA_910592205.1 Paraglomus occultum | reverse complement strand
GCCATGGATGCACGCATATAGCAGAATGGAATGAATTGACCCGTGTAACACTCAAAAAAATAGTTGACGAACAATTATCGGATTTTTATCAGGTAAATTATTTCTCGTGTAAACAATGCAATCGATAAGTGCGTATCACGCGTTTATTGACCGGCGTTATAACGTCGTACTCAAAATAGTTAACTAAGGAATACCCGACGATATTAACACCCGATAATATTTGGATAATTGGAATCACTCAGCAACCATCTACTCGGGACTATTATTTAGTTTTCTATTACGACGTATACGCAATACTGAACACATATATACGAAATGACAAAGGCGTAAAGTACTTTCAGTACAGCGACTTTAATGAACTCAAAGAGATTGGAGTTGGTGGTTACGGGACAGTTTATACTGCCAAGTATAAAAAATATTCAGAAGTAAAGAGTATGCAACAAACTGTTGTGTTAAAACGGTTTAAAAATTTTGATGAAATGCCGGAGTTATTTATTTCCGAGGTAAGCAATGATTGGTAGTAGTATTAATTAAAGTAATATTTAAGCTAACTCTGTATTTGCTTTATTTAACAGTTCAGAAATCATGCCAAGTGTGGAAGCAATACTCATTTATTCCTTAAAATTTATGGAGCCACACAAGACCCAAAAACAAAAGAGTACATGATTGTTATGCAGTATGCTAACAATGGTAATCTTTTGTCTTATTTGCAACAAAATATTAACAAATTGACATGGAGAATGAAATTATGGCGTTTGAAGAGTATCACATTATATCTGAAAAATATTCATAGTGTGGGTTTAGTACATTGTGATCTCCATGACGGAAATATTGTTTTGCATTATGATAACTTAATGATATGCGACTTGGGTCTTTCTCAATTGGTAAATTCACGTCAACAAAATTCAACCATACGAGGCGTTTTACCATTTATTGCACCGGAAGTCTTCCATACTCACGAGTTTACTCAGAAGTCAGACGTATATTCTTTTGGTATTATTATGTATTTGATTGCTACTGGTGAACCACCTTTTCGAGATAGGCAGTTCGATAGAAGTTTAGTATGCGATATTTTGGGTGGGCTACGACCACCGATGCCCGATTCAGCACCAGAGGAGTACAAGAAGCTTGCTGAGCAGTGTTGTGATGCTGATCCTGATAAGCGTCCAAATGCGGAGACACTTGAGCGAGATATTGGCAAGCTTCTTAATGAGATGTATAAGTCTGATGACAACACATGGAAGACTATCTATTATAATGATGTAAAACCCTTATCACGTCCCGAGAAGGAGAGTAAATATTCTAGTAAACTCTTACCTACTGGAGATCTACCCAAAGCGAGAAATAGCTATGATTTGGATTCAGCTGCAGGTACGGTTACAGTACACGTTGATACAAATAAAGTCAATATACAATATTACAATATTAACACTTCCACATCTTATAATTTAGCAACTAAACCTATTTTTGAATAAACTCGTAATTTATTGTTTTATTGCAGATATTATTATATGAATTTTATTCAAAGGTTTGCATTATACGATATGCTTCTACATATGTCAATATTGATAAGTTAACAAGACGCCGAAATAAAGTCATGCATGCATGTTTACCATTAGCCGCTTTTTTGGACAAAATATTTGAAAATAAGAAAATTATTAATTAAAAGTAAACATTGAGAACCAATTATTTAAAGTTTACAAATAAAATACGCAGTCATGTTTGCTTGGACAGTTTAAGTACATTAGCTATTATAAAAACAAATTATGCATTATTTAGTTTATAAATTGTAAACAATTTAAGTATTTTATCCCATAATCATGTACTTCTGGATAATTATAACCAATAATTACTATTACTATTGTGTAGTAGGTATAGCAATGCTGTAATTGGGTTAGCAGCATACGGAGCATTTTATCAAAATTATTTATATGCATAAACGTAACTATCGTACTCTATAAAATTAAGTAGTATTCAAATATCAATACAGTGCTTGTAAAATATTGACTAATAAATACAGTTAAAATATCCATATTCCAGGTACTTCCAAATAATACAAACTCGACATTTTGTCGTGCAGAACGGAGAAGTCAACATTTACGTATCGGATAAGTATCCTAATAAGAGCGTCAACCGAAGATATACATTTTGCCAATAATCAAGTTATTAAGCTCTAGAATTAGCTGTGTAAGTACCATTTGTTTATTTGTAAATTGTAATTACTTTACTCTAACTTGAATTGTATTGTTCGTCTTTGTTTGGCCTCCTTTACGTTCAAAAATTTTTTAAACCATGCAAATAACTTAAAAATTGAATAGAGCACAAAATAAATTAATCATAGCCGTTTAAGTATTGAAATAAATATTACGAACAATACTAATAATAATAATAAATTTTTGTCATAAATACTAATAAAGTACGTAATTGTGGTTTAACAAATATACAGAATATTGTTCTGACTCTTTAATGATAGCGACAGAGAATTAATTTGCAAATAGTTAAGCTGCGAAAGAAAAAATTCTAATTAGCAGCAATTAAATATAAATGCTAAAAATTTAAATAATTAGAACAACGGGTTGCGACGGTCAAGAAGTTTTCGTAGCTCACTGTCTTAATTGATGGAAATAATCGTAATTAATTAAACTAAAGCTGGTGACTTTATATTTTTTGTAATTATTCGTGTATTATTAGTCTTCATTCTAATCAAATTATGCGTAAACAAATCCGCCGCTGCCGCTGGGTCCGCCTTTGGTTTTGGGGGAATTTTGCAGGCGAGTTTCACCTTATATACTTTGTTTTTAAGCAGTTACTGGCACATTATCTGTCAATAACTAACCGAGCTTTGCCTTTTTGTTTAGCATATTATATCTCTCTACGTACATTGATCAAAAAGCCCCACTTGTCGCTTGGCAAATTTATATAAACATTATTATGTTTCTTCACGCCACGCACTTTAAATCGTGGATCTAAAACCTTGTATCACCTATGAGCAACAACAACTATGACTAGAATTGGAAAGGCTAAAGCGAACAAAACGTGATTCCGCTTTTGCAAATTTGACCAATGGAATTGTGAGAGATTTGCTCCGCTTTAGACATGCCCTTAGACTTAAAAAGCGAATTTCTATTGAGCTAATAAAAATTATCGATAGTCTTCGGCGCCCGATTCGACTTGGTAATAGTGTTGTCATAAAATCGTATTTGATTATTCTGTTAAATTACCGCTTACAGCGAGATGTTTATTATTTTATGAGATTGCAAACCAAAATTTTTACTTTAGCTATTTACCGTATACGGTATATGTTCGTACAGCAAAGTGTGCTTTATAAGGGAAAAATCAAATAAGATTAGGATTAGAGTAAAAAAGTTTAATTATTACGATCTACAGTATTGTTTACGTTGTAAAAAGTAGGTTTGTAACCTAATTTAATTTAGTTTAGGTTAAACATTCAAGACTATGCGTCATCGGATAGAAATAATATTGCCTGACTATAAAGTTTTTGTGCCGTTGTGCCATGAAACACCCCTTGTATCACACCCATAAAAGGTGGCGTTTGCGCCATTATAATTATGAGGTGGCTGATGTGAACCTTATTCTTTGTACGTCCTTTATTGTCAATGCAATATGATGAATGTGTCTTAGTCTGTTGAATTATGACAATCCAAATAGGAAACCATAATATACATGAGCTCCAATTTTAGTAAGTTTAAACAATTATGCGGTGTACCTTATACTGCAGTTTCTCTTAAAATACAGCAGCACAGAATGACAACAACCAACCGGATGAGCGAACAATTGTTACTTTTTGAACAAACGACACCAGATACAGTATATCCGGAAGCCAATTCCGTTATCTATCAATCTTGTTGCCTATTTTCCTTTTCGACACCGATCCGTTATCACTATGGATTTTATCAGACAAACAATCCGTGGAACTGTAGTACTGCCATTGCAAATTTTTATTTGATCAAAACTGGGTTTATTATTATGCAGCAAATTAAATTGCGAATGCTTGCGAAAAACTTATTTTATTATTTTTTGTATGGCGTAATGTTTTGAATATCCTCTAATGCGTAATCATACGTTAATCGTTCAAGTCTGTTTGTTGATAGTCAATTGCGTAATAACAAACAGGAACAAAAACAATAAATCCTGCTGCATCTCAGTTGTAGACCTGTCTCAATTCTGGACTGAGTTGACTAAGTTCAGACATAACATGCAATGTATGTGCAACGTTTAATAGCATAAATTGACGACTCAAGCTTGGCAAAATTAATTGATGTGACTTGAACTTTAATCTAATTTAGTAATGCGAATTAAACACTCGTATCATGTTGTGTTACAATTAGCGATTCCATACTCTAAGAAAGGTTGAAAGTTGAATGGGGAGGTCAACAAAGCACAGGCCAATAAAACACAGAAAATGGTTGCACTGCATACTGCGCATACCATATTGAAGGGGGGTCATGTATAGCTTAATGCGTATAATTTTCGCCGATCATCGCGCATCGACAGGGGATCTCAAAGAGTACAGATGGATGCCCACTCTGTAATAACAATGATCGAAAATCAGGGTCGCTTGTTGCTTAAAAAACCTGGTCGTACTTCGACACAACCAATCGAAATTTTTAAATTCTAATTGACCATGCCATGTTATTTCCTTTAAATTACCTGTCTACCGTTGACTAGTATAAATATAGAACAAACAATGAGAGTTTGATAATTTTCGGCCATAGTCACAGGACATGGCTGAGAGCTTATATAATGACACGAATAACGCCACATCAAAAATAGTAATCGAGGAATAAGTATGACGCCAAATTAGTCTTGCGATCGACTGCTCGTTGTCATTCAACGTATCGTTCAATCATCGTGATTCGTAAAGAGATGTACTTAAAGCAAATACGATGCAAATTGATGTCATATGTGTATTTTCTGTCAATCAGATTAGTCGTAACAATGATTCTGAAACAGTGGTTCAATAGTATTATTCATTCATCAAACTCTAGAACCCTTACTTGCGAGATCTCTACGTATAACATTTAAATAATGTGTATATATAATCTGCGCTTGGAAGTAGCCGAGAGTATTTTAGTAATTTTGTTGACTGTAATACGAACGCAACTTTTAATGTCGGCAATTCAGGATTTTGTTTGTTTGTTTATTTTGTTCGGCTTTAATGCGTGTCTTGCATAAAAAGTAAGATTTTGTGTAGTGATCTAATTATCAATATTTGCTTATAGAAGTTATTATTCTTACGTAAGATAGAATTCGTTATTTGCAGTGGCGTACAAGTTTCTAATCATAGATTAACTAATATGACACTGATATTACAGTTGACCGTAGAATTACATATAATTATCCCCCTTATTATCTCATATTTTTTTTAACGGTCTCCCTCTTTAATTAGTTTAATAAGTTGTCAATCTTCATCCTCTGACGGATACGGTTGAACTCTGCCCGTCTCATCGAATACCAGCAGTTTTTGACCATGCGCGGTGTTCTGCGGGGAAGTTGTGAAGCAATACGACTCCACTGAGGTCCATAAAGTTGATGTAAGTACAGTACCCTTTGCCGCTCATAATGTGTGAGGGGGGTAGTATTGACTGTAAGTAAACAATTGTCAGTACATATAGCATTTTTTTGTCTTTTTTTTTTTTGTATGTTAATTAGTCACAATACTTACTGTTTGGAGACAAATGATTATGCCATCTGGTAATCAACAATAAAATATTTGAAATAATGTTGTAAGTAACAGCGCAGCGTTGCCGAACAAAAAACAGTAGCTTTTTACACGTAATATTATTTTAATCGTACCGCTCTGCGCACTGCCTTGCTGTCCTGTTGTTTATTTGTGCAGCAATTTGAACCCAATGCGAACCGATTGTAAGATGTAAATTTCTCAAAAGGTTATCTTCCTGTATAAAAGAATACTGAATGGTCAATTTAAATAAATGCGCTTATAATAACACCAACAGAAAAGTTACCCGCTGTGTCCAAGGTACCATCAGCAGTCAAAAAATTACAAATGTTGGTATTAGCAAGTTTGAATAATTTATACGTTAAACGGCCGCCGCTCGTGAAGATGCCTTCGCTGTACATAAATTATGTGAGATAGACCATCAGTATTTATAGCAAAGGAGTAGGTAGATCTAGATTCTAATAGCTGATCGGAATAAACTAATTTTAAACTTTAATTTAAGAATAGTAATTTGATAAAAGCTTATCGCGAAGTAGTACAAAAGCTAAAATGTATATATACATGTAAATGCTATAATTCGTTGTTTAAAGTAAGAAAAATATTAGGGCGTTCTCAACAGTTTTGATGCCCTGATCAAATTTGGAAATAAACAAGAAGTAGGAGCATTAATTTTCAACAGATTTTCTAAAAAAAAAATGTATTTAGGTTTTGTGTGATGCATTTGAGCAAACTAATCATGAGATGTCAAGGTTAGTTATGTGAAACACTTTCCAATTTAATCGATGCCCCCTACAGCATTAATTTCCAAATTTGATCGAAGGCATCAAGCTGTTGAGAAGACTCTTAATAGTCAATGGTTTTATTATAAATATAAATTAATAATCCAAAATTTCGTTTTTTGTTGTAAAATGCTAGAGTCTAATATGACAAATAAATAGCAAATTGTTTAAATTATATTTATCGTAAACTGCTATGATAAAATATAATGTAACATTGTTTCCCGTTACCTTGCTTATTCATTAGAGTTAACATTACAATTCCAATTTATGACAAAGTCTTTCATGTAACATGCTCTCATTTATGGTAAAATCTCATTCAACTGTTGTCTGCAATACACAATGTTTTGTGACATTTGGAATACTCTTTAATATATTACATTGAGCCGGTTTAATTCTGCTTAGACAGATTTATCTACATACAGCAATTTATTAAATTAAAAGTTTTTAATTGGAAGGTTAAAGACCAGAGCATAATGCGACAGCTTTACCGAGAATTTGCAAACTTCAAAACTGTGCCGCGAAACCCTTAAAAGTCTATTAACTCAATCTGATAAAGTTGTAGACAAGGAAAATTGTATACGCGGGTTAAGACGCAAAGTTTATTACTTTGCCAAACTTTTAAGACGATACCTATATTTTCAACAAACTTTTAAATAATGTTATTAAAATTTTATTGTCGATGCTCTAAATAAATTGCATGCTTTTAATTATATTGCGCCTACGTTTGTCTATGTTATGTTAACACGTGTAACTTTATAATAAATGTATAAATAATTTTACTATTAATTTTCGAGTTAAAATACAGCAATAATGTAATACTTTGTTTAAACATATTTCGAACAACGATTACGTATTACGCACATTATTCAAATCGAATCAAAATGTAAAATGGCAAAAATTTTGTTATCACGTTTGTCTACAATTAATACGTGTAAATTTATTTTAACTTTATATTAGTAAACGGATTTTGGCCTACCTTTCTTCTCGAAAGAAATTGAAAAACTTTAACTAATAAAAAAAGTGTGGTTATAACCCTCAAATTATAAAACAATAACGGTAAAAACGTGCATACATTAACCAAACTAAATTTTGAAAGTTTGGGGTACTGTTGGACAGATACCAAAGATAACGTCAGTTCTTATAAGACTACAAAGATTAATTTAGTCAATTTTGCGGACCAATGCTCAAACAGACAATTACGTTCCTTTTTTTTAGATGTCACAAATAAAGGAGCTAAACAATAAATTTTGATACATAAAATTGTCAATTGCCGTTGCATTAATTATGAATTAATACCGTGTATTCGACAATATCTAGTACTTTATTATACTGCATGTTTAAACCAAACCTGGTTAGAAGACCAATTAAAAGAAGTGATTAATGAATTAGTCTTTCTCTTACTATTTTCAAGCATAAATTAATGGTAAAACAAAAAAATATGTATAGATAATAATTTTGATGTTTTACCATTATGTATGTTGTGTTGAGTTCGAGGGGCCTATCTCAGTTCAGAACTTAGTTGCTCAGTCCAGAACTAGACTTAAAAAAAATTACCTGAAAGTTGATTGGGACAAGTTACCAAGCAGAAAAATACACGTTACGCGTTTTTTGTAAAAGCAGGGAGATACAATGTACATTCATTGGCTTAATAATCTCAAAGCTCATTCTCAAACCACAATTTACACATTGCTTAATTTTATTCTCATAAGTTAAATAAAATTTACAGTCTATTATTATCAGTCATCTTATTATTGGGTTAAATTGTCGGAAACAACAGAATTGCGTGATGCAAAAAGGTATATTTGCCCGTTGATACTTTGTTTTCGACATAGTCGAAGAAAATAAAATGCGTATATATTGATCATTTGCCAATATATTGCTAATAATACACTGTTATTTTAGTCCCAGTTATATGTTTTATCAATACTTTTCTTCTATACTAACAAACACGTAAGTCAAAAATAAACGTCTGCCAAGATGTTTTATAATCAGCTCATCAATAATTAATTATCCTAATTAGCTGGTGTGCTTGCTGGAATCCGACGTAGATTCGCTAAAATTGTTGCCATATGGCCGCGCGCAGTGTGCTGGTATCTGGTTGTCACTGAACATGAACGTTATAATGTCCTTTTTCCGCGACCTACCACTCTTGCCATAGCGTCCAATCCTTCCTTTGCTCATTCCACCGCATCTAATAATATCAACTTAAAGATATCAAATTTACCTTATTCAGCGAAGCAAGCGTGATAGATACAGTCTCATGTTTCTTTACGGCTCCATCGATTGCTTGTTCGCTCAAATTATCCAACTGTTGGATATGTTGTATGTCAATTTGAAATTTATCTCAATCTAGAATTGACATGGAATAATCAATGAAGGCAATGTATTTTATTATCAAGACTATAAGTATGTGTTAACTATAATGTATCATATACTCAATTTTATGCTTCTCATATCAAACGCTAATTTGTTTCAGCATAGCAAATATAAGTAAAGTTGAGCTTGTTACAATCTGAACTTTTGCTCGCAAAAAATTTTAATACATTAGGAATAATACTGTTACTAATCAGAGAGCCATTTGGTTTTTTTTCCCCGGCAACCCACCCTCTGACAAATATAGCGTATAATTATCTGAGAATCAATTTTCGACGATAAGTTTGTTAGTGTATTACATTATTAGGTACATATCTTTATGTGCTATTACGATTTACTTCATGCAGTTCTATAGTTACAATACTGAAGACAAACTAGCATTTACAAACTTGTAAGAAATATGGTTATGCCATATTTAAATTGCATCTATGTTTAGGTAACTACCTGCAAGAAAATATTATTTCCTTTTTTTACTTATTTATCGCTATGGTAAATTAACTACTAGTGATAATTCCTTACTATTACACTATCTTCTCCTTATTATGACAATCTATCCATGCGACGACTTGCCCGATGTGTGTCATCATTAGTGAGAGGCAAATGTATTCAACTATCGAAATATGAATTATGTCTGAATTTAGCATTTGAAACTGATGTCAAGTATCGGAGCATTCGTATCACATTATTAGTGTAAAGTTTTAGTCTCATTTATCTGTCAGATTGTATGTAATCTAATATCGATGATTAGATCAATAGCCATGTTTACATTCCCAACGCAAATCATCATACGATCAGATCAACATTTACAGTCTAACCATATTCCAACAATTTAATGCAAATCATCGTACGATGGGATTCTTATCCAATAATCAACCAACAATTTAATGCAAATCATCATACGATTAGATTACATTGCAGTTTAACCAAACCATAATAATAATGCTAACGTATACCAAGAATTTTACGGAATACAAACATTAAAATGCAAACATTAAAATACATTCTACTATATGTTAAAACTTGGACCAATAATCTCAATGCAAATCATCGTACGATTAGATGCATAATATTGGAAAAAACGATTGCATTTACTATCTAACATTAAACTGCTAAATTTCCATCCGTCAATGTCCAATGATGTCAAGCAAAAAATTGCATGATTAGTCACTACTTCAAGTCTTATTTAGAAGCTTGAAGCAAATAACTATTATAACACACACCAATAACTCATTCATAAGAATATAATACCTTTAGTTAATAACATTAGTACACATATGTAGTTGACATTGTTTAATAGTATTAACCTACTATTATCTCAAACTGACATATGTTGATTCTAGATTGGCATAAATTCTAAATTGACATACAACAGATAAGCTAGTTTGGCAGCAAAAGTAAGATTGTTCTCCTCTAGTAATGTCTCGCGTTTCATCGAATGCCTGATTAAACTCGTTTCCTTCACACACTCTTTCATAAAGAAGTTTTGCCGTCGTTTGATAGACTAGCTCGAGAAGTAATATTTAGTAAAGTATTATAAAATATACAAAAGTGAATTAATGAAACGTGTAACGGATTCCTTATAGAGGACAGTCGATACTGAATCTATATACAGTCAGTCAACTCTTTAACTCAGTAATGCACTCCCTAAATTAAAATGCAGTCTCCTATTTCTGCACGTGTAATTATAAATTCCAAACCCCTTATTATTTGTTTTGTAGATCTTTTCCTTTATTATTGTTTACATTCAAATTTTTAAAGTCATCAAAACGGCCTTGGCATATGCTTATTATTACTATGCATATAGGTTTGTAGTCTGTAGCCAGAAGTCGTTTATACAGCATGTGTTTAAAACATTACTACAGTGTTTTCCCTAATGGCTTAAGTCTTTATCACCACTTTATAGCCCAATGAAATTTACCGAGTTAACGGTCAGATCGCCCTTACAGTTAAGTATTAGACCAATTGGGATAACAAGATGATGATCACGATTGATTGTTAATACATGTAAACGCCACTTGTTTATAATACCAATGAAAACTCATGCATGTGACCCAGTCTCAAATACTTAGTCATTTATTGTTATTTATAATAATAATATATACAGCATAACCGAGACACTAAATAGAATCACTTTTGTAACGGCTGTTAGCTTGATGATTGTACTACCTCGTGAGGGTTGTTTTCATGTTGTCGATGGCGAAACGATAGAAAGTCAGAGTCAATGAATCTACAAAAAACCAAGTAAACTTGTCAATAGTGAAATATAAGCCAGTATTTTATGCAGTGCCTAACGTGAAGTCAATAAAGCGCATTGCAATGGTGTCTACCGTATCCTCTCGTGAATAAGCACCCCTTTCGATCATATGAAAATGATCGGCAACCATCACGTAAATAATAAACTTTAGGGGGTTGTCTAACAGTAATCGCAGAACGAAGATTTTTAATAAAAATTTTATTATCATGTGTTATTATGTAATAAACTGTTTATGGGGGAGGGTTATGTAGTAATCAGGGAGTGCTTATTCACGATAGGTGCTTATTTACGAGAGGATACGGTACTGCATATTCTTAGTACGGAATTTTGACGGAATCGATCATCACTAAATAAATGTGTTTGATGCATCGGAGATTATTAGTAAATCTCTCGATAAAACCTATGATACATACAAATTTCAGTTATAATAAAAATATTCGATAATAACGGATTTATATTACGTATCACCGTGTGGTAATAAAGTTGTGTAAGCCGTTTGTCAATTAATAATACCATAAGTATTGTTAATAAATATTATACATATCCAATATTATAGCAGTTTTCAAAATTATAGAAACCCCCTGAAATTTTACACACACAAAGTCACTTGACTGCGAAAATTTTCGAAAACTCAACAAAGCCTCTATAAACTTCTGCGATTATTCGCCGGCACTCAATACTTAACAGCTTCCTGTACAGTTTCAGTTACTCTTTTGGTACGTACGAGCAGTCTTAGTGCTAGCTTTTATAGAGAAGAGGTTTTCGATT